>QKQZ01006086.1:0-10770 GCA_003595255.1 Solenopsis fugax | reverse complement strand
GACAGAAACTAACATTAGTTTAACTTTATACGGACCGTTTTCTAGTCATTTTTCATTAACACAAATTTTTAACTCTAGTTCACCATATCCTGATCCGGTGAATTCTTGAAGGGTAATCTCGTTTTATAGTTTTTTTACTTCTTCCTGTATATTGTTATAAATTTAATTATTTCAAATTATTCTCTCGACCTGCTATTATCTTATGAGCATGGTATTTAGACTATGTATTTTTTCATTTTTACAATACAAGTTTTAAAATATTAATTAGAATGAAAGTGACAAGACGAAAAATCGAGCTGTCTCACGAATAAGAGTATGGCAAACTACGGACTCGAAAATAAGTGTGGAGAGCTAGAGTTAAGAAATCATATCGTAAAACAGGTAACTTTGATAGTGATGAGGTATCACCATAGTACAACATTTTTTCAATTTTTCCGATAAATTTTTCTACCCCTGAGAAAAAACCGAAAAAATCCGCGGAAAATTGAAAAAAAAACGGCTTTTTCCTAAGCCTTTAAAACTATAGATACAAGATATGGTCGTTTTATTAAAATTTCACGTCTAATATCCATCGTATATTTTGGCTACCACCCAAATCACTCGCGTCCCTTAAAGCTAGTAGCAGAGATTACTTGCTGCATTATAGTAATTCTTTATTCAGGAGAATGGTTAAAAATTAACGCCACAAAGAGGATGAAATAAAATGCGTGCGCCCTGCGGTTTTTCACGACGCAGGCATGAATTGCCCAGTATATTCTTTCGCCTCGACGGACGTCCACCCTCGTTTTCCTCGCGGAGGAGAGAAAGAGAGAGAGAGAGAGAGAGAGAGAGAGAGAGAACTACCCTCATCGCGCACGCGGTTTGCGCAGCCTCGGAGTAGAACGGCACGAAGCAGGACACACCACCGACCGACCGACGGCTCCGCCGCCGTGATGTCCTGAAATATGCAGCGCCGGCGTCTGACGTTTGTCATTGTCCGTGCGACTAAGTTAGGTCGAGTTATCTCCGTCGTTCGTGCGAGCGTCGCGTTCCACCCGGTATACCGCGCGATTCCTGAGGTAATGTCGCCGCGAATCGGGAACGAAATTTACATAGTTCTCCCCGAATACAACCCTCTCCGCGCTGTCTCTTCATCCCGCTCTCGCGCCCTTTCGCCACGGTCGCTAACGAGCCGTGGAGGAGCCTTTTCAGAGACGCCGGCACCGTGTCGGGCGCGGACCTCCATTGGGAAGGCACCCGCTAAGTCTTCGCCCCGCTGCGTCCCGCACCCCCGCGAGTTTGTCGCATCGCGCGAACTTTGAGGGCCCGTTACCGCGAATGGGTGTTCCTGCGAAGCCCTGCACCCCACACCCCCGGAACGTCTAATTAGGGTTCATTGTTATTTGCGCACGTATGGGACTTAAATTTCATCGTACGCAAGCTGGGACGGCCGGAGTATGAAAACGCTTCCGTTCCGCTTGGTTATCGCGGTCTCTTCATGAGCGAACTTTCAAGCGCGACTTAGGCGACCAGATAGTATCGTAAACGTAAAGTATAACTTTCATAGCGCTGGTCTTTAGTACGCGATTACCTATAGAAACCCGAAGTATATCTAATAACAAAAATTTGCAAAATTAATTTTTTTCGTTAAAAATCTTATATTCTTCGCTATTTAATTATTAATTCCACGTTTGTATGACTATTGACACTTAGTCTCATGACACGATAACGTTTTTAAAATTTTACAAAACACATTTTTTAAAGATATTTCATTATTTGATTATTTAAAAATATATGTCGCAAATAGCTTCTCTTGAATTGTTCATTTTTTAAATAAAAAATATCTATCTAAAAAGAGAATTATGAAATAAAATTCAAATTATTTTGAAAAAATTATTTCTTCTGCATTTAGCGAGCTCATATCTAGCTTGAATTCAGGTCAGGAAAATACGAAGCTTTCAATTTAATTTCAGCGCAGCTTGCCAAACTGAGTAAATTTTATATATTTTATATATTTTCTCCAATGTTCTATTCGAGTCGTGTCGGATTGTTTACCAGTGACACGGATAAGCACATTTTGTGACATATCATTATAGTAATTCCGATATCGAGGCGCTATTATGTAATATCGGAATTCGATTCTGTCACCTTTCTTAGAACATATCGATTCTTGGCAGGTAATCGCATTCGTAATCTCTCGTATCAAACCTGACAAATAACTTTGGGAAGTTATGTGAAAATACGAATGATCGCGCGCTATATTCTGTTCCACAAATTTCCTTAAGTATTATTGAAAATGTAAAAGAGAAAAATGTATCTTGTCTTTGTTTTTTCACAAAATGGTCAAATATATTATTTTGATGAAATTATATGCAAATAATTTGTGTTTTATTTCTTCTGTTATCCTTTTCTTATTTCCTCAATTATATTATAACATCTAATCAATAAAAATTGTTACTGTTAAAACTTGGGAGGCGAATTTATCCATTGCGTTTTTTTAAAAGTAAAAATAAACTTATTATTTGAATATAAAAGATATAGATTTGTCATCCTACGTAATGCAGAAAAAAATTAAAAAATGCATTGTATTTGCGGCATATAATTCATTACTTAATAAAAATAAATTTTATAAAACTTTTTCTACTTTCCCTTTTTCTTCTGTTTGTATTCAAAAATTTTCTACCTACGATCTATACGTCACACTGGATTATTCATGTTTTGTGTTAAATATCCATTAACAGATAATTTTGTTATAATATTGCAAGAGAGGTCAATACAACTTAAAAAGCAAGATAAGTTTTGCATGTTGCGCAGTCAGCTATAAACGCACGCACGATTACATGCTGCGTAGTTTTCCATGTCTTCTCCATCTGCTTGATAAATCGGAGACTTTTCCGCTTGTAATGATTATTAATGAGGGTTATGAATCTTCGCAGTTATTCGGTAAAACACGGATGTAGGAACATACGGATAAAAAAGTGGCCTTACAGTGAGGGCAAAAAAAGGCGACTGCTTGCGAAAACATTATGATTTAACGAGCAATTTTTCCTGTGTATGTTGGAGATAAGTAGCGGCTGCTATCATGCAAAATTTAATTTTTTCTGTATCAAAAAAAGTAACCGTCTTTGATAAAATAAAATTATCATTTAAAACAATTCCTCGTCTCGATTTAAATATACATTTTAATAATATTATAATATTGTACTCTTCACAAAATCTATTTTGATTTAATAAGATATTTAAAACTCGAAATAGTTTCTAAGCGTTAAAAAAGTAATTGAGAAAAATGACGTGAGACGCTTGTGAATTCAATGACTTCCTCCCGTCGCTTCTTTAGTGCCTCCGGGCATTTGCATCTCGTCTCTCGACCTTGATCGAGAGCAAGCTCCGCGGGATACGCGCTAACATTGAATGGCCGCAATAGGCCACGCATCCATACTAATTAGGAGTGCGTCCGCACACAAGCCAATAACGGACCCAGGGGTGCGCTGTCGCTGTCAAGGGAAATCTCTCACCACTCTCGAGCCACGGTCCTCATAGGTCGGTAACACAATGAGCAGGGGTGCTATCGAGGGGATCGAAGTACAATGAAGGACGGAGGAATCGAAGCGGGGAAGGTCGACAGTTATATGGGGACGAAGCGCAATTTTGTAAATAGGAAATAGCTACGTTGGGATTATTCTAGGCGCTAGAATGATTCAATCGGACAATTTTATAGCCAGCAGCTGCGAATCTCAGTGAGGGGTCATAGAAGAGAGACAGAGTAAGAGAAAGAGGCAATAGATGAGGGAGGGTGTGAGGGAGGGGGATTTAACTGCTGATTAAGCACCGTCGAGGATATCAACCACCGGTGGTTATCTCGCGGGCGATTTACGCGAGCGAATAACGTCCCGACGACCGCCGTGACGACGTAACGCTTGTTTTATCACTGCCCATTATCGCCGTTACTTACTCGCGATCGTTCGTTTAAAAGGTGATGGTGAGACGCAATAAATCTGGCATCGACTTTAATCGAGTCCATTCTGTCGGAAATGCTGTCAGGAGAATTGTAATTCTTGGTCAATCAACGGATATTTGTTCATTCAGTCGTTGTTCTTATACTCATATGAACAATATGAATGAAGATGAACTTTATACTCGTAAACGTAAAGTTTTAATGCGGTTTGATATTAATGAAAAAATGAGTTAATATCTTAACTCTGGTATTTTATTTTGATTAAATATTCTTCTGGATTGAATAAGAGATATCCAATTAATTTTTTATTGGAGCCAATGCACATTACTGGTTTGACTTTCAAATAATACACACGCTTCGTCGGAGATGATGTCTGTCAGTCGTAGATCTGACTACTCTCAGCAGTCACTATACAAATTACAAATAAAACTCGCGGATGATTGACAGGGACGGAGATACTTTAGCCGCCCACTAGACTTTGTTAAGACTTCGGCGTATGACACAAACGAACGGGTTTCTTGGCGAATTCTGCATGAAAATGTATAACGCATGCAAATATAACACATCGTCTTACAGTAAACCGGTGTAATCTGCGTTTCATGCGAGCAACTATGATCTACATTACTAATTATTTATGTGTAATTCACTGAAGATGACCGCATTTACGGTCGAAACGTTTGGATATTTGTAATGTTTTGTTTAGAATATTAAATGATTTCGTGTTGAAACACTGTTTATATTAACACGACGACCCGGCTTGCTCCTATAGCCCTTTACTATTATTATTTTGATTTAAATCTGAGGAGCTGTACTTAATATTTTATTGTAATTTTAATTTTCTATTGTTATATAAAATAGATAAAATACCTTTGAAGAATATTCCACTAAGAAAATATATTAAATCATTTTTTTGTATTAATAAAAAATTAATAAATACGCAGCAAGATTATTTTTCAGATTCTTACAATTTCGAATTATTATTTAAAGAACCTTGGTCAAATGAAAATCAATATCAAATAGTAGCCCATATTTTATCAAGAAATTTAATTTGCGTAATTTTTTATAGAAAGGACCTTATTTTTCGTAGAATTTTCTTGGAAAAGAAAAACGCCAACAATTCTAAATTTTAAACAAGAATCAAGTCGAAATCAAACTGTGATGAAAATATAATGCATAAGCTGGACAATATTGCGTCGACAGTACGTTCATCGATCTCGTCGACGCGGCCGGCGAACGCATTCTCGCGAATGCATCGCGAATTTCGCGAAAGTCACGAAGGCAGGAACGACCTATTCAGCGTGCTCGACATCGAAGCGCGTATTTTTCGGATTGGTCGCAGCGGGCATTCACGTAAATCGCCGAGCTGGCTCCGCGTCGCCCGGATTTTACATATCCGCCGAGTGTTATGGTGTGTTAGTCACGCCATATGGTGTCGATGGGGAGTGAAGGGGTTACCGCCGGTTCTCGAGACTCCAAAAGCCGGGCGCGCGCTCACTCCTCACTTCGGCTCACGACAGGCTCCTCAAGACCATTACGGAAAGATTCCGGGAACCTTTTGTTCGGGCCATCGGCACTCTTTACACGCTTTTCACAGTCTGCTGCCGACCGGGATACGCGCTTCCGCGGTTTCTGCAACGACGTCTGTTGCAAACGGTGCTATTCATTTCTGGAGACAGTGACGCGTGAATGCAAAGACAGAAGGTACCATGGGCTCGGCAATTTTAATGACTCGTTGCAACGTCTGGTGATTGTCATTGGTCCCCTCGCTGTGCATAATGCACGCAACGGGCGACGCAAGGTGTTGCAAAAACGTTTCTTAACGTGTTCCGGTATTGCGGAATATTTGCCTACAGAGTTTTACCTTAATTACCATACATCGTACTGTTATGTATTAATGATTTAGATGATCAAATTTTAAATAGAAAAACCTACAACACATACACAAGCATATATTTTTATCTTCAAATAGATTTTTGTTAAAAATAAATTTTATATATTTGTATTTTACTGTTTGATTCCGCAAAACTATTTAAAACCCTGCGAATATAAAAGCAAATATTTACATGTAAAATTTGCAATTATGTCGCTGTTAGATAATCAAAGGCAAAAAAAATATGTGCTCTTTATATTACGTGAATTTCGAAATAATACAAATCATTATTTTTTAAATAGTATTCTTCGGAAATATATAAAATTTGTGAAATATATTTTTTCACGACTTATGCTTATTTGCATGTTGATAATCTCGAGTGGTCTTATTAATCATTTAAAATTACATTCGCATACTGTAATTTGTAAGAAAAAATTTTTAATACGTTTAAAGTACGCAAGGAAATAAAGTCCAAAACAAGTGCTGCTTCTCATTAGCATTTTCATTGCGTGAAGAATTACAGAGCATTACTTTTCAAGTCTCACACCAAATTCTGTACACCGTGTAAATCCTGTTACGTATATGCTTTTCAAGCACACGTCGAGCGATGGCTTATCCCGGCTTATGTGACTTCCCAGACGGACTAAAAAATATATCGAAAACCGAGAAATACAAGTGGGTCACTGCAAGCTTGATCTACTTTACTCTTAATGTCCCCGCAATATTGCTCAAGGAATAAGAACCTTGGCCAAAGTAGATGTGGTATGTTTTGCAACGGCACGCCCAGCCGGTTTCATCTATTTCTTCTAGGTATTTAAAAGCCACCAGCAAACCAGTATGTATTTACTTGCATTGCGGCAGTTTGCTCATTTCCTTTTACGTACAGGCATTAGGATTGGGCTCACATTTAGAAAAAGTTGCATAAATGTTGCAAAATGCAACCCCGTTTAAAGTTCAAAGGCAGTTAACTATTTTTACGTAGCCATTTTTATATCGCAGAATGCATCGATGATATAATATTAAAAGAATTAAGAGTGTTACACGAGAAATTAAAATCCGGGATTAATATTGTCAAGGATAATTTAATTTTAAAGTTAAATATTATAAAAAGTTACCGAAAAGACTACCTTCTTCCAAAGTGTTTGTTGCGAAAAAGATTGTTCAATCACAATAAATCATTGTAAAACAAATTCAACTTTTTTCTGTAGATAATACTTTTATCTTATTTTTCTGTTAGTACCTTTCAGATATTTTAAATTCAAATTAAACTTAACTTGACAAGAAATATAAATGTGACATTTACACCTTCAATATTTTTGCAATATTTGAATGTTTTCAGGAAACGAATTATAATATTCATATTTTGGATTTTATATTTTTTCATCTTCTCAACAACGTGTTTGTAATAAAATGTGCGCGTGTAACGCAATCGAGGTGGTAGATTGAATTATAAATAAAATATTACGTTAAATTTCGTGCCCAGATACTTCTACGTACAAAAGTCGTTTAACGCGATTACAAAATTGTTGCGTGCACGAAGGCGACGCGACAACGTTGGCACGCAATTCTGTCAAGTTATTTATTCCGTTACGCGACAATATATCTTTTTTTGAATTTCGTATATTCAGATACATGCGCACGCTGCGCTCTCTCTCTTTGAAATTCCGGCATATTTATTCCATCAGATGGAAATATTCCCTGGCGAATCACAGAAAATCGTGGAGCACGACATTCGAGCGGACGTAAAGCTATACTGATTTCTACAAGAGAGATCGAAAATTTTAACATAAAATATTTGTATCGCGAACAGAAGCTGTACGACTGCCTTTCAGATTAGAGTTGAACGTAAATGTGTATCTCGGTGCCAAAACTAGACAACCAAAGATGATATATGTGCGCATGCACGTATATGCATGCGCTTCCTATCTTATATGTATCTGAAATGATTTATGTGTCTAAGTCTATTATCCGTTCATTAACCTTTCAGCACTGAATACTTTTAAATAAATGAGTAAATCTCGCGTGCGTGGAGTACTCTGTCTTTAATTTCTTTTGTCCATTGGTTTTGATTAGGCATACTCTTGAGGATGGGCATGTTTATATGTACATAGTCCATAGCACTGAACTGAAAGTTAATCTAAAGCTAAATTATAAATTAGACACATTATGGTTTATCTGCAATTGCTCCAGATAAAATGAATCCTATTAACGATCTGTCCGTCTGTCAATACTTTTTCTCCACGAGTAATTTTCATGCAAATTTACCGACTAAAATTGAACTTGTTTAATCTACTTTGAACTGTGACGTGGCATAATGGCCAGCGGAAGGTTGGAAAATACAGAAAATATAGAAAAAAATTTAATATACCTATATTTTTTAGAAGAAAGCAACACAGAACTCGTACAAAAATTGTAAATAAATTTACGTTCGTTTCGAAGAATTATTTCGGTGCCTATTTGTCCGTAAAAATTTATTTTTCGTAACCCATATTTTATTTCAGAAAAGTAGAATAAAGTTCTCGATAAATATCGTATTTGTAAACCTATCCATTGATGGCGACGTAGATCAATTGAGATAGATTAGAGCCACTAAGTAAACCCAGATGTAGGTAGAATAAATTACGGCGTGCGGACAAAAGGGTCGTTGAAAAATGGCGGCCTGAGGCGCGTTAGAGATCAAAGTATTGATCGCAGTATCAAAGGAATATGCGAGAAGGCAATTCTACCTCAGCGATACAAATTGATATATTCTTCCGTGTCTAATGACACGGCTTTGCCCAAACATCTGCTGGGTCCCAGCGTGTTCATTGATTTAGAGAAGATGGTTGGGTCGACCAATGGCAGGTTGCTAACCCATCACGGACATCCTTCTATCAACATTGTACGAGCGTGCGACAACCACGTCGACACCATTTTGCAGCATAACAATGAGATGTACATGGCACTGCATGCATTAATCTCCCGGAATCAAAGATAGTTTTGAAAGACACAATATGGAATATTTTTATATCATAAAATGATATAAAAATGATAATATTCAGCAATAATATTTCATACAATAATTAATTTCCATAATTTTATTTAAAAACTTACGAAACATGGGAAATATTCGTAAATTATTATTAATTATTATCTTCGACACACATTAATATTAATTTTCATTTCTATTTATCTGATGAAGTAATTTTCTTAATTATAACTTTTAACGTAAATAAATCCGAAATGTATAAATATCACCAAAAAAGGGTATTTTAAATTATCTAGCGAAATGCTTGGAAACTTTCCACTGAATATCACAATGCGTTAAACGTACTAATCTTCATAATGTACTATAACGTGGATAAACAATTTTAGAGAAAAATAAATAATGAAAGCAATGTTATTGCACACATACACATCAAGGCGCAAGTAAAAAAATTAATTTTTAAGTTTCCATTAAACCATTTTCATTAAACCGTTATCAACGTGACAATTACTATGACAAACGATGAAATTTAATCCCGACTAATGTTATATTTACTAAGCGACTACACTGACATCCGGCGTTTTTCCGTGCAGTCCCTAATTACCAGATGTCGTGATCCCAGTGTTCATCATGAGCACAGTCATTACGCGCGTGCGAGCGAGCGAGCAAAGCCGCACGGTAATTTTGCCTCCCGATCTCGTTACAACCGCGAACCGTCCGAATTATACAGTATCCACGTACCGCGAAAGCTGTATCATGAAATAGGAAGATTCGATACTCGCGAGGGATATCGTATGTTAGAACCTTTTTACAAGAGTCACTTTTTCGCGATATCACCGCGGCACGTTCGTGTGTCACCGCGTTTGGAACGTAGAAATAAATGGGAGCTTTCAAGCGTTGACGCGTCGCAAAAAGTGGATCGGCTCTTGTGAAAACGAGATTCTTGGATTCTTTTTATATGTATGCGCGTATGCGAGCTATTTTTCAGTGATACATTTCTAGATGCGTCGCTGTAACTATGTTTGCAGAGAAAGATACAAACATGAAATTTTTCAAGAGTCCAGGAGATCTACGTTAAATGACATTTTTTTTTTTATAAATAAGGAAATAACTATTTTTACCTAAATGCATAATTAAATATAACGGACATTCATCTTTATTTATTACCTTCATACAAAATTTATAACGCTTGTGGTATTATTTATTCCAAATGTCACAGATGCCGTCATTCCCTCGTTAATAAAGAAAGGATCGAGGTAAAGGATTGGGCATTAAATAAATCATAGCCTTGTGCTATTTTTTGCTGGTTAAATGCGTCCGAAATTCGTTAGTATGAATACGTTATTGCCAACATTAATTTCACGCTTAATCTACTTTTATGCGGGATTAAATTCATATCGAACGATAGATAACGTTATCGCTTCATTATTGGGAAACGAACTATGTGTGTTAAAAATTATTCACAATGCTATAGGTACGTTTCACAAAGGTGCAGCAAACGTTATCATGGGTATAAAGACATTACTATTGTCAGCGAGCCGATACAATGGAGAAGGTGCTGTTGTTGCATCGTTAACCGTGAGACGATTTAAGATATCTCGCTAAACGCCGTAGACGCGTTTATACCGCAATTACGCAGAGTGTCTCGCCCACAAAGCGACTCTAATAGCAGTCCGCGTGTGTCTCGTCCGTAGCACGGGCTCGTCGTAAAAGTATCGGTAAGCGCGACCGTATCCCGAAAGTTTTAAACGCTATCGCGACAGTAAGCTGCGTATACGTTCCGCATCGGCGAGGAACCGTCGAGGGAAACTTCGCAGATTAACTGCCTCTGGCAATGATATAGCGCCCGACGGCGCTAAAGAGAAAAAGGGAAGAGGAAGCGAGAGAGCGCAGCGGCGGAGCAGCAACGAGGGTGGTTTCAGACGCATGCAACCGCTATCGATTGACAACCCTCGACCCCACTAGCGCCGCTACGCCATCACCGCCGCCGACGCCGCCGAC
>QKQZ01006085.1:0-26379 GCA_003595255.1 Solenopsis fugax | reverse complement strand
TATTTTAAAATAATTTAATTATAGCGTAATTAGATAACATTTTGCTTTAATACTTGTTTGATAGATTAATTATTTTATTCCATGGCATATATTGAGATATTTAAAAAATATGAATGATAAATTATTTAGATTAAATTTAAAATTATTTAAAATGTCTCAAAGAAAAGCGAAACAAAATTTATTTTATTTATTATTTTGTTGCACAGTAAAAATATTCTGTATTTATATTACAACCGGTCTTCGTTAACTTTTTCGTACTTCCGACTTTCCTGAAAGAGAAGCGTTTCATATGAAGGCGGTTTTATAGATTTTTGAGGGTTACTGATTCCAAATTTACTATCAAAATTTCAATTAAAAATGGCAGATTTAAAATGACGATCATGAAAAGCTGAAATATCGGTATATTTAAAATATGAGCTTAGATTTTATTTTTTAATGTATTATTAACATTTGTTTATACAAATATTATAAACATATCACAATAATGATGATTTAAAAAATTTAAACAATCTACTTTTAATTCTCACCTAAAATAAAAGAGCGTCTGTAAACATTTCTTATATTTAAGGTCATTATATATTTCGTATTACATAATTCTAAATAAATATAAAAGAATTTTATGTTTTACTTTTATTTGTACATAAATTCAGTGAAATAATTATTTCATTGTATGATGATATTTTTGTGCTAAAAGTAAAAAAATCAAAATATATTAGTTATCTGGAATGTCAGCAGCGCGAGTTTCAGCAAATTAGTGAGTTTTCCCTAGGCTGCATTTTAAAAGTTTGTTTAAGAATAAGAAGTTTTTATTAAGTAATTGACTGCCATAATTTCATAATCCAAGTTATTGTAAACACAGTTAATTAGTTAATGTATTCTAATAAAATTTATTTCGTGATCTACTTATCTCTCATGATGAAAGGTAAATTTGAGAAATTACACATTAATAATGTTAGTGGTATTAACCCTATATTTATAGTTTTACCAACTATGAAAAAATTTTGCTACGAATTATGAGAATTTTAAATATTAAAATAGTGATAAATATGAATGGTACACTCTTTTAAAAAAAATACACCCAACTAAGCGTTGGCGGTTTGAAAATATACTCAAATTGAATGTTAACTCTCAAATAAACCTCTAACTTGGAGAATTGACACTTAATTTGAGTGTCATTTTGGACCGCTAACACCTAATTGGGTGGATTTCTTGTAAGCATATAAAATAAATATTTCTAATAATTTATTTCCAATATTTCTATTTTTGTAGTAAATGTAATCATAATTATAATTAATATAACTCTTTTATTAACATCCGCTTACTATTTATGTGATAATAATTATTAATAGCTATAATTTTTCTAACATGGTTAATAGACTATAAATATACATAAATATATAATTGACATTGAAAGTATAATTGATTATGAATTATAACTAAATTATGGTAACTGCAACCACTTTTTATTTTCACTGTATGATTTTTGTATCACATATAATTGTTTAAAGTGTCAAATTATAAAGTATATTATTTCGTATATTTATAGATTTCAATATGGTATTGTATTTTTTAATATTATGAGCTTCTAATTTCCGAAAAATTAAAGATCGAAATATTTGCTTATAAACTGACTTGTAACATATGTAACTTGAAATTTTCCGATTATTCAGCAGTGAATAAATGCGAATTCTACAGTGTCCTATATTTATTCCGAGTAAAGCATGTAAGTGAATATAATTTACACTAAAGTGTATAAATTACTGCAAAATATCCGGTAACTCTTGTGTTTGTAACTACAGTTTTTCTTACATATGAATCCGTTTTCAGTACGTTGGAAACTTGAAGTGTTTTCTCAGGAATTGATTTATCATGATATGCAGAATTGAACACCGTTAAACAACATTATATGCTTTTCGAGTGTAATGTTAGCAATTGGAATATTTACCAATCATGAATAATGAACATGCACATCCATATACATTTATTCTAAAATTTTATTGTACACGTTTCCATAATATTTTGTAATTGTTTTTCGCCGTCCAATAAACACATTTTATACTTATTTAAGGTTGTAAAATAATGACCTCACATGTAAAAAATATATACAGCTCTTTTATTTCATAGACAAGGATTAAAAACAAATTTAAAATCGCCATTATTATGATAAGTTTTTATATTTATATTGTAATTTAATAAATGATCAAAGTAAATTTTTTTTGTTTAGCTTCCATTTGCGTACTAAGTCTATTATTGTAGTATTTACGGAATTTATCCATTTTTACATCATGTTTTTATGCACATATAAATAGGATATTTATTATTTTTAAATTAAATGTAGTTGCTAAGTTCTACAGTCTATGTAGAGTTGATAGTTTCGCTACGCGCGAGCAAGGGTTCGCACTCAATTACTCGCTACAGCAATAAAGCTTTATTGTTCTCGCGTCGGTATCGGTCAGGTATCGATGGCGGACACCTCGCGCGTTGAAAAATTCACGAGCGCGATTAATTCCCATAGTTATTGTTCCCCCGTTTAGCAGGATTTCGGTGGTGGTTTCCGTTTCGTAACAATTGGCGATTCGGAGACTCGATGATCGGCGGTGCTCGCCGCGTGTGCTATAAAATCCTATCAGATTTATAACGCGGATTTCGATAGAACTGCGACACCTGACTTGAATGCTGGATCGTCACAAAACGGCATTCATATTGTGCACAAGACCATCGTATGAAAAGGGACATTAATGTCAAGTTCTGCAAAATTAAAACTAAAAGTAATTAACATATGTGTTTTAAACTGGATTCAGACTAAGCAAGCGTGTGCATACAAATAAATGAATTTACTTCAATGAGTGCGAATAATGTCGCCGTACTACATTCGGCTGAAGACAAAACGACTTTTGTGCTCAGAAATTAAACTCTCTCAGGCAAATCTGACTATTGATTAAACAAGTTCTCGTTAATTATATAATGAGTTTTCATATCCAGGATGTAATCAAGTTTATCCTCCTATCTATATTTATTATTTTAATAATTATTACACATGCACGTACATACACACACGTACATTATATTATGTTATGTACTATTTTAATTATTAAATCTTTGAATAACTGAAAGTTATTCTAAAATTCACTTTCTCTTTTTAAGTTCTCTTTTTATTCTCTCACATACCTAGTTTTCGATTTCCGAAAATATCTATTTTACTGTTTAAAATTTTAGCTTCTTTTTTTTAGATTTAAATGAATTTTTGCATGGAGACATTTTATATATCAGCGATGAGTTTATTTGAATATACAATGTATATGCATATATACATAGCTGTATATACTTGGACTCAACGTGGACACATATGTGCACGTAGAACAGTGAACTGGTTGCAAGTTTACTTCGAGAGCGACTGTTTGGCGTAGAGTGGATTAACACGGAATTAGATACACACGTTCCGGCTCGAGAAGTGTATAGACATTCCTGGAGTCCACCCACTTTGTCTCTTCCAATCCCCTTTCTGTTGTCCCTCCGATGCGCTGTTGCTAATTCGGTGGTAAGCAATGAAACATTGTTTACCTTGTATCGGAAATAATACGATCAATGTAGGGTAATGGTCTTGTTATACGGTATCGAATTGATTCCTGTAGCGATTGCTACATGATTCTGCGTAATTGATTTGACCGAACGGGACGCGAGCGTGAGGCCGCGGCCAGCCTCGGTAGATACCGATAAGATATTAGTCGGGTTACTGTGATTGTGCGGTCGGTCTAGTCAATCAAAATGCGATTACGTGCCGTCTTGTCTCTCCCGATACCTGCGAAACAATGCGCTTGTTTCCCGGGCATTGCCATGAATGAGCGATAATTAATCTGGGTGGTCAAGTTCTCTGCTATCGATACGCTCGTTTGCTTCTGGCTTACGGAAATGTTTGATGGATTTAACATATTGGTATGAGCTCATGGTAAATGAACAATTAAAATATATCGACACAATGATTATACAATCCTGACTGATATGTGATTGGATATCTAGATTAATATTAAAGAATTACAAATAGTACAAAAATAATGACATATAATTTAATAAAAGTGGTAAATGCTATAATGAAAGAATCGTTACAGCAAAATCGTATCACGTTTAAAAAAGAACATTTATTTATTCAAGTTCATTTTAGTGAATAACAAAACCTAGAAAAAATGGGAAATTTATTTATAATAGTATTTTCTGTAAAATAATTTATCCACTGTAATTAAAACACGAGTAGTTAATTAATATTTTCATTTAACTCTATCAATTATTAATTCAAATCTGCATGGAAAGAACAATTTTGCTGAAATACAGATTTAAAAATAATTATGTGAATCATTTAAAAATTGTATCGGATGTTTAACTTGGTTGCTAGAATGTAAAAAACTGTTTGTACTAGCATTATTATGTTTAAGCATCTTACATAATTATTTTGATGGTTCAACATAAAATTATTTTCTAATTTGCATCTAGCTAAATTTCGAGATTCTGCAATAAAATTGTTTTTCTCATGTGAAGAACATATTTATTAAATTTTATTGTATGTTAGTTGCTTAAAAAATAATGTCTTTAAATATCTTTAAATTTTTTCTTCTTTTTTTAAAATTTTTTTTTATTCGTGATAGACTGTACAGAGCATTACGTTAAAGAGAAATTAGAATAAATTTAATTGTTTTTCAAATTAATACATATTTAAATAAACGTTGTTTACTATCAGTTCACAATACATTTTGTAATAATCACTTCTTCAATTTTAGCATAATGGTTATACTCGATAATTGAAACGTTACATAGCCTATTTTTATTGACTTGAACAGTTTGAAAGGTCGAAACTAATATATGGAACAAAAATAACCTATTTTTATGTTGCAACCGGATCTGCGTTGAAGGTTATTCAAATCGATAGTGCATTATTTTTTTACGTTTTAATGATCTGTCTGGCTTGTTTTTTTTTGGTACAGTGAAATTAATATTACAAAGAACAGAATATAGAAATTTCATCTTTGCCATTCCGATTTATCAATATTCCAGTTTTTCGCTTAGTCGAACAGCTCTTGTTTTACACTCGAGGGCAAATTAATTTAACAACCTTTAATCATATCAGGGAGATGTGTGAGAGAGAATAACTAACAGAAATGTTTCTGCGGCTGACGTGCAACAGAGAACTAAGCGTAACGAGTATTGTTCGTCCGGTTGAAGAACAATAGGTACCCTATTTCATTCATCCGTCTACAATTACACGGAATTAATGGAAATGAAAATCGGAATCCGGCTGCGCGGTAACATAATGAATGAATTATACACATTAGGACACATTCGCTCTTGTATCGTCGGCAATTCGTATGTTAATATGCTACGCGGCCTTTATTATTTATGATGTACATCTGGGTCTAAAAACGTATAAAAAACTAGCTTCCTCGTAATGTGTATAATATTATAATAATATTTGCGAGTTTATCTTACTGAATTTTGTTTTTGTGAATCTAAATCTAGTGTTGTTATTAATATGGTTAACAACAAACTTTACAAAGATTTACAAATTTTCTCTATAATTGATAGTTGCATGTTTCAGATATATACTTAAAATCAATTTGATTATCTGTAACAATTTTTCAAATAACGTTTACTATACTCGAGAGAATTAAAAAAAACGCAAGTTGGAGCGTTTAAATGAAAATTGATATTAACTGACTTGAAATCCGACTTGTCATAAAAAGACTTTCCGTGATTTTTTTTGTCGAATAAAATCTTAAATATTTTACGTAAAAAACAAAGCATAAGTTCATCTAAATCATACAAGTTGTAAAAATACGTGTTAAAGACGAATTTCACAAGTTAAGTGCTTGATAAGTTGACGTATATGTTACTAAAAATATTTGTAAGAATTTTCGTGAAACGACGAAAAGATAAGTTATTTTTTATAAAACATTTTTATGAAGATGAACAGCTATTTATATTTGCGATATTTATTAGTTGAAAGACATATGATATGGCCAATTTAAATGGAATATAGCCTGTAAAAATAGTTATTAGTTAAAAATCTGACATTTCGTTATTTTTTATTTGATGATGCAACAAGAAAATTCAATACAACTTTGATAAAAAAAACATTTTTTTTAATGTTCATGTCTTTGTCATGAAATGTCTGAAAGTGATCCTAGAGATATTTTAAAGATATCTTAAAATGACTTAAAACTATTATACTGCAGTCAGTCCCATAAGATACACTTCTACAAGTAGATTTATGAGAAATTAAAAAAAGCATATCGCAATTTAAAGTACATTAAATAGCTTATTTTGTCATTACTTAATATGTTGCCCTAATGTCCATTGTTGTTCATTATAGCCTGACAATGTTTGACCATTTTTTGACTAGTTATTTTTGATTACCATTTGGAAGCTCGAAAATTACATCATGATTGGCTGGCAGTCTTCTGATATGCAAATTTTTAGGCGTTTATAAAGAGAAAACTTCAAGGAAATATATATGTAACTTGAAGCAGTTATGCTATCAAATCTGACAAATATGGAAGTATTTTCTGGGATATAGTTAATAAATTTGTGGAATGAAAAGTATAGAAAGAAAAAAAATAACATTATTTAAATTATCGCTCTATTGCTTTTTGAATGTGTTACATATGAGCGTAAATTATAGTTTAATTTGCAAGACATAAAATAATCGGAAAATAACAGGCTCACAGTATGCATGGTAATATGGTTTATATGGTTTATATGGTGATATCTCTTCGCACGCGAAATCGGCTAGTACCAATCCCGAATTGCTTGCGGTGATGGGGCAGTGGTTTGGTCATCTCCAGATTTGATCTCCGGTGTCTACGTCCCCACGGGAGACACGTCAAAGCTGTCGAACATAGATCGGCAAACATGCGGATTCGGGGCGTCCACGCATTGTGGTGACGCCAGGAACGGTTCAAAGCCCATGGCTGACCTGCTGACATCCTTGGTATACGCCGTCAACAGCCTTCTACGATCAGCCTAATCGATTGCCTTTGTAGAAGACGGAAAGTTAAGATTACATCAAGTAACATTACAGTAGAGTAGAGTAACATTCGAACTCGATTAAGATAATGGAAAGATAGAATGGATTCCATTATAACTAACTCATTTTAATATCTTTTTGTATTTGCTTAGATGGTGAATATTAATTTTCTAAGGTTCATTGGCTGTTTTTGAGGATGCAATCCCTTGTTTTGTATTAAAATTTTGCTATGATAAAGAGCTTCTAAATGCATCTAAAATAATTTTATAAATTCGTGTTACAATTAGAAGAGAATTGATCAATTTTTAAATTAATTTGTGTACATGTTTTTAAATTAATGTGTGTACATAAAGAAGAATATAAAGAAAGTATACATATCTATTATGAAATATACATACATATGGCAGTATTAAGTGCCAATGAGTTAGTTCCAAAATCTAAAAAGAAACATATAATATATATTTGCAGAAATATACGTTATGACTTAATGAATTGATTTATTATTATTTTAATCAATATAAAAATGTGCACGTTTTTTCTAACATCTGTCTGTTCTAACATACATATTATTTAAATGAGAAAGAGAGAGAGAGAGAGGGAGATGAAAAAATCTTCCAATTCATTTTAATACCTTAATAAAGCGACGCACAAGCGGATCACATAAACGTTTTAGTTAGCTAGTTTCTTGCGTAATTCGATATTCATTCGGCGTGGTCGAGAGAAGCTTGAATCGAGCGTAGACGGAATCTCAGAGGTATCGTTGCTCTACAAACTATCAAGCGTATCACATACGAATATCATTAAATATTAGGTACGAAGCATTTACGAGTTCAATGAAACTTTTGCGAACGAAAGTCAAAGTCGCAGCACATTTTCTCTACGCAATATATATATATATATATATATATTGCGCAGAGAATATATACATGTATATCACTGCAATAAAGAAAATAAGTAAAAATTGACGTACTTCTATGATCGTTGCGCAGTCCTACACACATATGCACATGTACATATTTATATATGTGACTACGCAATGATTATTGAGAAATATCAACGTGTTTTCTTTATTTATAATAAAATAATTTTATATATAAATTAAAGTTCTCTAAATGTATACAATTCTTAATATCTTATAGATTAAAATTAGTTCATGCAGATTTTAGTCGTATATAAGTATTAATTCTATTTTAGAATTGCATAAAACGTTATACGTTTTTATCAAGATCTATTTTGAACAATAAAATTTTAAAAAACAATTTTTGAAAGAAGAGTGATGTATAATTAATTATTTTTTATTGTTATTTTTAATTTCTTCTCGTACTGTTAAAAATCCCTTCATTTAATGTTATTCATTGGAAATGGGAAAGTTCGTAAACTGGAAAAGTCTTTAAAAATTACGCACGTTGTGCCGGTAATTCGTTTAATCACTTTAACCTTGGTAGCCTGAACAATATTACTCCACAAGCATTTCCGTTTTCTCGTTTATAGTAAAGCCGATTTTCGACAGAAGTGCTCTTGACGTTGGAACGCCCAGCTCTTACGCGGTTGAAGTGCTCTAAGATGGAGTGCTCGTTAAACAAAACGAAACAACGAAGCATCGATCGATTTTCCCTCGGATCTAAGCTTTTACTTGATTTTTTTTACGGCGTTTTGGGTAAAGATTGTTTTTCAACAAACAGCGCTTCTTTCTATTAAGTTATCACATTATTCTGATAGCACTCCCGAGTTTGTGTTACATATAAACAGAGTGATATCATCTCACCACCTTTCGACGTCGACGTCACCGCGTCGATCAAATTTCAGCCCCAGTAGGATCACTGTAAATTTATCGAGCAGCGAATTGATTCGAGAAACGATTCGCTAGGCCGTTCTTTCTTAGCAAGTCATAAAATTGGGAAAGCGATCAAGGAAAAAGGAAGGGCGCATCAGTCGTTCGTGCACATTGCAAATATCGTCGCTGATACATTGTATTTGGATACAAACCAAAGACACCGCTTCTAATGTTCGCTCGCATAACCCGCGTAATCTCCCTTTCGCTTTACAAACATTATTTCGTGGACGAAATATTGTCCTTTTTCGCGTTTTTTAACCCTGCGGCATGTCTTGCCGTGCGCCAAGAGAAAGCCATTTGTCGGCGTCTATGTGTGCGTATACGAGCGTGTACGTGTCTAGCCTGTGTACACGTGTGTGCACCTACCGATTTCACGAACAGAGTTCTTGTATCCGGCTTGCCGGAACTTTAATAGGAATTCTCGAACGATCGATCGCGCGAGCAGTCGTCCGCCACCGTTTGCGGAGTAACTCCAGTTTTCAATTATTACAAACGTCATCGGATTAGGTTTCAATTATTGTAAACGTCAATGTTCCCATAAAAGCGCTCGCGATCCACATCATATCGCAATGCAATGTAATAAAATTGTGGAAAGAATTCCAGGTGGAAATAATGCAGATAGAGAATCGCCTCGTGATTCTTTTTAACTTTGTTAACTCTCAGTTTACCCAAATGCAATATATAAAACAAATAACAAGATATAAAATGTGTGCGTGCATGTTTGAGACATGCAAACTTTATAGCTTAGAGCTATACATCAAATTCTGAATAAGTTCTTGAGTGAGTTTTCTACTTACTGTCCCGTCTACTTTAAATAAAAAGTTAAGAAAAACTGTAATTAATTACGTAAATATAATTTTTTTGTGAAAAAATGTGGTGTATCGTATATAGTTTAAAATAAATATCATGATTGAAAGCTTTTTATTTAATGTAAATATTAAATATTTATTTTCTCTATAGAGAGATAATAGCGTTCTTCTTTTAGAATTTCAATAATAATTAATAGATTTTGGTTCTTCCTTAAAGAATTCTATATTTTTTATATATTTTACAAAAAGTTCTAATTAATAGAATTAAAGTATATAAATATGAAATATATAAATACACATAAATATATAATAAGTACAAATAAAAAAAATTTTTTTAAAGAATGATATTACAAAGTATTTAAAATTTTAACTTGATAAAGATCTGAAAAATTTTGTTAGATTATCAAAATAATTATGTAAGACGTTCAAGCTGGTTGCTAGAATGTCAAAACTTTTGCGACATTATGCTTGTATGTTCTTTATAACTTATTGTTAGAACTGTTTTGATAGTTTAGCAAAATTATTTTCAGATCTACAGCTAACTAAATTTTTTGATATTTCAGTAAAGTCATTCTTTTCTTGTGGAAATAAAAACGAAAAATTTTTAACAATTTTGAATTAAAATTTTCCAAGATTAAAGGCTTTTTTTACAAAATTTAGCAGTCTTTCAAAGATATTTTTTTATGTTTCATATTTAATTAGATTCTTATTATTTTAATTTTTCTGTGTGAAGTTTTTATGTTTTATGTAGTTTATAAAAGTATTTTTAATATTGATATTTCCGAAATTGGAAAATAACGTGTTACTTGTCGTTACTTTTTTGTAGCAATTGCTACTTTTTGTCTATAATGTTGTTTTATTTTTATAGTATCAATAACAAATTTTATCGTTATTTTTATTATTATTTTATAAGTATACAGTACATGTGTACGGATCATGTTGCGATTAATCAAAACCATTATAGAATTTCGTATTTAACTGATCAAATAACGACCGATGATTGTGTAATATTCTAAAAAAAATCATCAGTTTTATGAAAAAATAACGAAAAAATAAAGAATTGCTATTTTCTAAGTAACGGTAACGAATTACTTTTTACAAAAGTCATGGTAATGCGTTACTTTCATGAAGTAAAGTTTCCCACTTTGAATATTTCGTCAGCATGCAGAATGTGATACCTGCCTCTATCTGTCGTGAGAACTTGTGAGATAATGAAATTAGTGGCTCCCCCTGTATATACTGTAACCTTATCTTTATGAACTAATTATCATTATAACGCGGTTTATTGGTAGGGGATCTGTCCTGTGGGAGTTATTTCCTTCCCTCTTTCTCTGCGTTCTACCCCTTTTTCCGGCTTCCGTTGACTAGCTGCTCCACCACCGCCGACGAGTGCGAGCGTCGAGAAATATTATCGGCGACGCCCGTTAAATATCGAGCCCGTTAAAACGCCACCCATCCCTGATAAACGCTCGGCGCCAGAACGACAATAAATCCGCAACCCACTGTGCTTGCATGCTATTGAATACCGCGGGAGCTGAATTTCATGGGAACCCTTGATGTTGTCGAGTCGCGGATTTTGGCGCGGCGTTTCTGCTCGTTATATACCGCAATTAATTATGATAAGCAGTAGCAACGATTAATAGTCGCCGCACTCTCGAGAAGAGGCAGTAATTACTTCCACGCAGCAGCTACCGGTGATAACTCAGTAACGAGGCTAACATAAACGCACGATGTGCAAATTGCGACATCCTTCCTCTTCTTGATATGTGAGAAAAAAAGTAATTTAAAAATTTATATAATAGATATTATAAGAAACAGGCTACTTTCAGCAGATTTTTTTGAAATTTATTTTATAAATTATTGCATAATTATATAATAATTTACTAAAATTATAAAACTGTGAAAAATATATTCGTGAATTACAGAGGATAAATAATATTTATATAATAACATATTTCTCTACAGATTATTTCTTATTATTATTTCTTATTTGATATAATATTCTCCTTTTTAAATAAAGTTTAAAAAATAATTTTTTAAATCTCTTTTCTTTAATGTTTGAGTTATTTATGATACTTTCAAGTTTAATGTTTTCTATAATTGTTGAATAAAAATTTCTTACATGTTTAGTACTGAAATGAGACACTCCGAAAATTTACGCAAAATATTTAGTTTATTTTTATTAATTTCTAATCGATTTCAGTGACAGATTTATAATATCTGTACAAAGTAAGTGAGAAAAATTTTAGAAAATTGTTGAATGTGAACTTTTTGTTATAGTGAATCTGATGGGTGAAGAATTTATTATTATATTGTATGATAGGCTACGAATCTTCATCAATCTTTTGAAACGCGGAAATATTTAATGAAATCGGAGAAATACACATTGTACGAACGGTGTGGTAATTGATTTCTGAATTTGAAACGTGATATTTTCTCACGTATTATTAACCGAATTTCTTGATATATCTAAATTCAAGAATTTTATACGATATGAAGAAATTATAATTCTATTTATAACTCTCACATGTCTACCGACTATGAAAGAGTTAAATATTTTACGGGAATATTTCGATACGCTATTATATCATGCGAATTATAATGTAACGATGGTTTATTTTAGTACTTAATTAATTTATAAGCATAGTATGTATATAAATATATGTATATTCACACATATAATAGTACATATGCACACCACTTTATATTGTATTAAGAGCAATTTAGCGAATTATAAACAAGTGTGCAACTTGATTAGTTTCCAATTGTTCAAGGATTTTATTTTCACGCGAGTTTCCGAACATATTAGTTGTTTTACTCGCTAAAAAAATACGATCAAAGCTTGGTGAAAATAAAAAAAGTTGAAGTTTTAAACCAAAAAATGATTTTTGTAATTGTATAAATTTTATTCAAATGGAAAGAACTATGTATAAAAAGGTATTTTTACTCGCGGTATATCATTAAAAAGATATTTAATTAAATAATTAATTATAAATTTCTTATGTACAAAAAGCATTATTTATTAACTATTTTTAAAAAGAAAGTGAAACATTAAAAATGTCTCTTAAAAATTGAATACTTTTAAAGTACACGGAATATAAAAAAACTTTCCACGATATTTTTCTTTAAGTCAGTTGTAAGAAAATGCAGAAAAAAGTGAAAAGATTTTTAAACTTTTCTCGCGGTTACACTGATAATGAGAGATACTACTTTCTTGTAGTAGTTTGCAGTGCTCTTTAATTAAGACGAACCCACTTTACCTTTTTCATTTTGCGTGTCATCTTCTGTAATTAATGAGAGACTAGGATTATGCTACCTTACATATAGGTTATAATAAACCCTTAAGTTACACTTATAATAAGACGAGTTAAATCTAATGAAGTAGTTCTACTAAAAATAGTTTTCTAGTTATTTTTAACGAAAACTGTGTGTGTTAGAAAACATAGTATCTGTTCAATATACGATATTGTAATAAACAAATCAGTGTAATTTACTTATTGCAAATATCTGCTTCAAATATTTTGTGTATTTTCTTTTAAAACTTTATTTAGTAAGTTTATACTTTATTCACGATGCAACGTTTACTTTTAATTTGTAGTTGTGCTAATTGATCGGCCATTATTTATCAAAATAACAAATAATTTTATTTGTTGTATAAAATATATACTCCATTTTGTCATCTAATTTCTTAAAGGAAAGATTTATTCTTCTATCCATGAAATTGTTCTTTCAGATAATTTATGGATGACGTGCGCGAGATCTTATCTGATAAACGTGGAGGAAGTAATGCCATTTCTCGCGTTTCCCGCGGAACATATTTGGACCCTCGCGGTAGATAAACCTTACATCTGTACCTTTATGTAAGGGTTTCAATTAAATCCAGCACGAGATTCTACGATCCATCGTATTTCGCGCGTCCGGTGCGAAACTGTAACCGCTGTTAGCCAATGCATCCGCTAGATAATAGTCTATATTCCTTCAGTATGGTACAGCTTTATACGTGGCTATTACACATTTATGTTCCTTTGGTGCTGACACGATGTGTAGAGCAGAGTCGACTTCTACACATCTCACTTCACAGAGATTTTATCGATGCATTAAAGCGTAAGGAATTCCGACTCAATTTTACGCAGGATGATAAATTAGAATGTTTTTCTCTTTTTATTATTCTATACTGAGGAAAAAGTTGTTAATTTGACTAAATGCATCAACTTGACTAAATTTTTTTAGTACAAGTATTTTTGTACTTAAGTTAAATATGTATAATATATTTTATTCAAATATAATATATTTAATTTCAATACACATAAATACTTGAACTGAAGTCATGTTGATGCATTTAGTCAAGCTAATAATTTTTTCTTGGTGTACACTTTCAGTACATAGTTTGCTCTTGATTTTAGTTTGTTCTTCATTTTGTAACTCAAATTCTTATTATTTTTAATGATTTCATGATGCACCGTCATTTTGAGACACACTTTGAGAACCTTATGAGTAATGTCCTACAATTATTTTGATGGTCTAACAAAATTAATTTCAGACTTTTATCCAGCTAAATTTTTAAATAATTTATTAAAGTTCTGTTCTTTCTGTGTACATAACAAATAAAATGCTATTATAAATGATATATATATATTGTAGATTTTAGAACTTCCGTGATTTCATATATTAAACAAGAAATTTTCTAAATTTATTATTGAAATTTTATGTTAACATGAAAGTATCAGCGATGTAATACAGTTCTGCTACATTAATGTTAGACGGTCGTGTATGTACGTATATACAACGCCGGTTATAGATATCGGTCTCTTGCGCGATACGTCAAGAACTATAATTGAGATTTTATCGACGCTCTAAACGGCGCCAACTTTTGGCGCAACACGTGCCAAAGTTTGTACGGTGCACTAGACAAACCCCAATGGCCTTCTAATCGAACGATAATCAAACGACGTGTTTAACAGTCGCGATCACAAATTATGTCTTAATATTCGCAAGGTATTTCATTCTCGATCAATATTCATGTTGCAGACAAAACAACCGCATCAAATTCTACGCCAGGAAGCGCGATGATTGCTAAAAGTTCTTGGAAACAACAGCGTCCAGTTGGTGAGTTGTTTTCCATCTCAACGCGCATATTTTTAATTGCGAATTCATATTTGATGTAAGAATCTCCTTTAATTACAACTTAATCTTTTTAATTTTTCTATGTTATCGATTTACAACCGATTTACCGAATATATTCGGTATTGTATTTTTCATTTAAACATATTTATTGCTCTTTTTTTACAATTTGTCTTGAATCAAGTATTTTTTTCGACCAGAATATTAAAGGATCGACTAATCCTTTAATAAATTTTACAAAACATTAGACAAAATTTTTTCTAGAAAAATTATATCAGAAATTACGGTTTTAATTTCTATGCTCAAATAATTACAATTACATTGTCATTGAAATAAAATTCTTAGACTAAAGAACAAATTTTAACTAATTAAATATATTACTTTATATTAAACGATTGAATTTTTTTAAAATATATCAAAATATGAACTTTTACATAGTTTCCAATGTAATTTCCGATATTTTTGCGTTTCATTGATTTCTGAAATTTTCTGTGTGTAGAAAAAGTTTCAATTAAGAGTCTTTAATAATTGAAGAGCAGATTTTCAAAATGTATTTTGTCCAAAATTTTATTTTGGAAAATCTGTAAATTGATTTATGATATTGTACCATTCTTTTTCACATTTCACATCTTACTGATTGACATTGTTGTTTTCTGTAAAGCGTAAGTAGTTTTTTTGTGATTTTTTTTCTCATTTTCTGAAAATTATAATTTTTGACAAAAGACATTTTGAAACTCTGCTCCTTATTGCTAACGAATTTCCATGTTTATGCTGTTAATATACTGCAATAAGTGCATTAGATTCAGATAGTGAAATAATTCTACATAAAGTTAATATTGAAATAGCAGATCGAAAATTATTCTTTGACGGAAATTCTTGAGAATTTTTACGGCGTAAAATCCGAGAAAATGCGCGGTTGGCGACGAAGCTGAGATTAATTTCCACTAACGCGCTCAGTGAAAACCCTGTCGATACTTGCGGGATTTCTCGTGCTGCGGAAACGGCAGTGCATCTTCATCCTGCCGTTGCGCGGCACGCATTAGCAAGTTTTTCGACGATGCGGCGGCGCGATAAATCATAGTCGGGACTCGAGATGAGAGACGACGGATGAAAAATGATGTTCCGGCAAACGAACGCGTTACCGTGGCTAGAGTAACCCTGGAATCGTGCTTCGGCTAAGGACTTGTTCGCACAAAAGCGAGCAGAGTGCTACTTCCAATTGTTATATGAATTTATTTCCTGGAATTTTTGCCTTGTCTAAAAAGAAATAATTAATAATTTTTTGAGAAGGAGAGAAATACTGAAGATATTTTTGGAAAATATTCTAGAGAAATTTTCTGCTCTAAAAATAATTGTAGAAAATTCATCAAATACTATTGCGATATCTCACATATGTCACGGAATTGTCGATATGGTAACTATCGACAGCGGTTGATTGGCAGCAGATATATGGGTCTAAGCCGCCTAGAGCCCCGAGATTTGAATGTTACAGATTGTGCGTTCGCAATCCACATTGCGCTCGAGGTATTAACACGGTATTTAGTCATCAAGGATTCGCATGAAACAAGGATATGTATTAATTAAAGTTCGCTATCCATGTAACGTAGCGTAATTATCGTAACTATCTGTCTCGAAATCAATGTCTTAACAACAATAGAGCGGTATGATGGTACAAATACTTCGAAGCATTTGATTGACTAATTAGAACAAAGAATTTAACTAATTGACCAATTACAGAATTCTTTGGAGCGTATCTTTGAAGCGTTAAATTGGCCGCATAATTTATTTTAGTAGAGGAATACCGCCAATTTCGTCATACGATTTTATTGTTGTTAAGACATTGAGTTTAAGATAGATAGTTGTTATAATTATTCTACGTTATGTAGATAGTGAATTTACATACATATTTATCATATAAGTACAGATGTTCATAAACCTACACTTTAGTCTGGTTCAAGCCTATTAACCTATTTAAAAAATACTGAACTACTCTGTATGAGAACATAGAGTACAACCGAGATTTGAATTTAAGTTCCGGTAGGGATTTTGGAAAGGAGGAAGTGCAAAAGAGGGTGTGCGAGCAAGCCTTGAAGTTTTAAAAGGGTTTAGGTGAACTTTTAAGAGCCTTTCCGCAGAAAGTTCCGCTGTCCTCGAATATCTGCTTTGCGTGGGCTGCATTCTTATTCATAAAAGTGAAATATTTTAAAAAACTTATAGTTTAACAACGTGATGAGTAGAATCAAAATTTTTCGACATTATTCGCTTCTTCCTTAAGCATAGGAAAAAAGGGATGGAAAAGAGAATTTTCAATCAAATAATAAGCGATAATTCACATGGAGCATATCGAATTTAGTTTCGCTGTTAGCAGATTTTTAAAAAACATGAATATTTTAGCATACATGTTCTAAAGAATTAAAAAAAATACTTGTTTCTATTGAATATTAACATTGTTTATTATATAAATATACATAAATTTAATAATATTATTATTAAATGATTTTTACTAAATTTTTTAATTAAATTTAAAGATTAGTGATAATAAGCAATGCGAATTACATAAAACTAATTTCCATTCTTATAATCAAATAATATCCGCTGTTAAAGAAATATTATATTACTAATTTTATGCGATTTAATTAGTATGAAACGGAGAAAGTGGAATTTCTAATAGAACAGATAAAATTTATTGATTGTTCAGAGAGAAATCGAAATTAAAGATAAGGGGAGGACAAATAAAATGGATCTGAATAATGAGGAATAATCATTAAGAGTTCTATTGAAAAGTTCTATTATCAACGCGAGACTAGTCCTGTGAGAGTACCTACTTCCTTTAACAGGAACTCCTCCCACGAACGACGTGCACGTAATTGGCGACCAAGGAAGCAAAAGTAGGAACTCCGAGATCGCTAATTCTTTTAAAAGTTCAAAAAAAATGGCAGGAATGATGGTTCAAATAAGAGACAGAAGTATTTTTTACTTCTAATTAGAGATGACTGAGGAATATAAAACTTTATTTCAATTTTATTAATATATTTAAATTCTAAATATACAGCAAATGGAATTTTTAATCAACTGTTACATGTTAAACTCTAATCAAAATTTTTGTAATTTTTTTAATTTAAATATTTTTTTAAACACTGCAACGTATGATCACATATTTTTTAATGCTTATTTTTAATTAATATAAGATTTGGCACGTTGTAATGTGAATAATTATTTAATTTATCAGAATTTATTTAAATCGTTCCATCCTTTTTAGTTACGCATAATTATGGTGAAAGAAATTTTATTTTCTATACAGATTTATATATATCTTTTATTTCTTATACAGATTCATCTATATTATTACTCATACATATCGATTCTTATTATACATTCTACAGATAATTTATCTGTTTTTTAAAAATATGAACTTTATTGTATATTGAAAAGATATAAATAACATTATTTATATCTTATTGCATTGCTGCCGATATTAAGAATAAGCCTAATATTTTATTCGAAATATTATTAACCAACTTTTAATAATTTAAAATCTTATTTAAAAAATTATTTCTTGGCAACTAGACTATGTACAAATGCTATTTTTCGTCATACTTAAAACTAAAAAAAAATATAACAAAAAAATATTTTCTAAAAAAATGCGTGTTCGCGATTTTTAAGCATTTGCATATGTTGATTTACGCTCCTGCGCATCGTGACTTTCTATAATTAAGATTATCCGCTTGACTTAATTTTACGCATTGTATCTAGGACCTAGGACACATTCTTGTGCACTAGGATATCGTCCTTTCGAGAGAGAGGATCCGCCTTTTCCACGTTTGTTCATGAGCGGACTTAATTCACTGCTCGCTCATGCCGAAATAGCCTCCATTTCTATGTCACGCCTTTTTGTAATTAACATTGAAGATCTGCTTGATGAGACTTTGCTTTCATGCAATTTAAGTAGATTTTTTGTTCTCGCATCTAACACGTACCTAACTTTAATCTCCTGCGTTTGCCATTGTATAATTAGGTACAATTAGGTACAATTTAATTTCGAATACTCGACAAGTTCCAATTCGATAAAATTTAATTTTTAGTAAAAAATATCACAATAATACATAAATTAGCGTTACTAATTATATTAATTTTATAGATGACTATCCTTATAAAGTATACTGAATATTAACTGGAAATTTTCGTACTTTTTATTATTTTTGTGCCTTTGTACTTGAAGATTTAGTGATTTAGCCAGAGATGTAGAGATAATTAAAATATTTATTTATGATCTGTATGTATTAAAAATGTCTTGTGTATGAAAGAAAAACTAATCAAGTTTAAAACTCAATTTACTTGTATAGTATATTTACTCGGGTTTACACGTTCGTTGAATTTTCTTCCCCAATGCTGAGAAGTTCCTCCCTACTCACTTTCTCCCTATCCTTTATTAGGTGCAAATTCTCTTTTGGAACTTTTCGAAGTAATTTCACGAGAAGTTTTCCGCTTTTTCTTGCATGTATCTGTACAAAAAGATTCGTTTAATACCATTTAATTACGATCAAATTTTTGCTAATTTTTCTTTCTTACTCTAATTTTTATTTGATTATTTCTTATATAAAATCTTGCTATAATAAATATAAGTAAAATTAAATCTTTGTCAAAATGATTGATTGAATGTTATTCAGTTTTAACCCTCATACTCTGTTGGTTTAGTACCTCTTAATCTTATGTTAAGGGTCAAATTTGCCCTACATCTATATGCACAACAGGATTATTTTTATTTATTAATTTTTAAAATTCTAGTGATATATAGCNTTAATTTTTAAAATTCTAGTGATATAGTTTTATTGGCATAATCTTTTTACAGTCAGCAAAGACATTTATGTTTATTTAAAGCAAGGAAAAACGAATTTTATACGTATTTATAGCAAATAAGATTTTGTATTTTCGTAAAAATTACAGCAAATGATAAAAGAAAGCCATAAATATTTGTTGGCAACTAATTATTTTCTTGTCATAATATTGACAATGTACACATTCATTACAATAATAATTTGTCGCTGCAACCATTACCTGACGTTGAATTTATAATATTGCAGCGACGATTTGTTGGCAATTCTGTCGCTTCCGTACTGAATGTAATTTTTCCATCTTTCGATTTATACAAAATAGAGCGATCAAAAATAGCTGTTTCACGTAATTTTTGTGACAATTATTCTATATTTTCATCGCTATCCGAAATAGCATAATTTTCGGCATCAGCTGCAGCTATTTTCTTCGTCGTCGGTTCGTAGTTATCTTCGTCGTTTTCAAAATTTTCGCCTTCACTTTCTACTTCAAGAGCAGCTTCTTCTTCTATTGGCACAGTACTTAGTTTACATTTCTGCATTATTTTCACGCGAGCCACAATTCACACAGAAAAAACAAAACAAATCACCAAATGTACATACGGGAGCACTAATGCCTTATCACATGAAGTTACACGAATATCGGAGCGTATACGTAAACTCGCGCGCTAATTTCAAGGTGTTAAGGTCTCCGTGTGTACAGTACTGGACAGAATAGTTGCGACCCTTCTTTTTCGATGGTTTTCGAAATGTAGTCTGCTCACCGAGTGATTGAACATAATTGATTTTTACCTGTGGATCCAAGCAATTACGTTCACCGTTCGATGAGCAAAGCTGTGTTCTAAAATCCATCGAAGAAAAAGTGTCGCAACTATTCTGTCCATCACTATACACATTAAACAAATAACACAAAAGAGCAAGCTGTCATGAAAAAGAACTTGCAATAATAATTTCCAAAGCGTATCAGTCATAGAGGGCAAATATGACCCTCAACAGAGGATTAAAGGTACTATATAGTTGATCATGATCCTGTTGCCATATTCAATCAACAAAGTGCTAAACTGACGTATGGCAATAAAAAAACGCGCGAATTTGAATTTCAGATTCGTTCTTTCAATTTTAAGCGAGATATGTTATAAAAACTATAAAAAAGAGGGTCATTTTTACCCTACAGAGGATGAGGGTTAAGTTCCTAGCTAAGATGTTATTATATTTATTACATAAATATTTTGTACAAAATATTTGTATAAATAAATTAGCATTTTTTGTAGTATTTATTTAACAAAGCACTATTCACGATTTCACGTTACTTACCCAGTTCGCTTTCCAGCTTAAATAGTTAGATACTTGAACTGTTCATGGTTAATTTCGAGTACAAAGGAGACGTATCTCCTCAGACATATTGCATGCGTTAAAAGCTTCCTGTTGTTGCGATATATATGTGCATGTGCATATACGTACGCATGCTGTTGCAATCTATTCCGTGCAGTAACGCATTCGGCATGCGAGCGCTATGAAACACTTTAAATTAAATAGATACTGCTTTTCGTACTAATTTCGTATGCTAACGTAGGTGTTTTTATAGAATTATACTAAGACTTATTAATTTTTATTATCAATTTTGTTATTGTTAATATTTTTAATCTACATAATGTAGTAATAATAATAACATTTAGATACTGAATCAATTTTAATTATTATACATATAATGAAATTGTAGTAATACTATATCGCTTTGTCATTAAAAATCAGAGAATAAGATTAATTAAAGCTAATGAAAATTATAATTTATAATTATTTTATGATGCGTTATATGTTCTTAAATAAAATATTGCAATTAAATTATAATAACGTGATATGCTATAATATAATGTGTGCATGCATATACATACAATACAAGATATCCCTATATAAGTGGTCCCCTTTTTTTATCTCGCAAATTAAAAGTGATAAACCTATCAAATAAAATATAAAATTAAATGGTTTAAATCGAACTTTATTGTGAGCACAGTGATCACTCGTGAAAATAATTTATTGTTAGAGAATGAAGAGATATGCATAGCTTATTCACGAATATTTTATAACGAAAGTTTTAGCGTTCTTTTTAAGAAGTATAATGATGTATAATCTAACAAAATTATTTTAGAATTTAAAAAATTTTACAAGTTTTGTTGGTTTAAAGTTTCGCGGGTAATTACTATCTTTTCATTTTCGATCCTGCGGTGTAGTTAACTTCTGACTGTAATGCAAGAATCGGAAGTTGGCTATACAGCCGAAGGTAGTGGTCGCCCGCGAAACTTTAAACTAATAAAATTTGTATAATTTTTAAAACAATTTTACTACATCATAATCATACCTCGTATTTTATACTTTATGTCAGGATAAAGTATAAGATATTGGGTAAACTTTGATTTTTCGATAATTCTACCTTAATGCTTTTATATTAGGAATAAATAGGTGAATTATATATAAAAAAATTATATATTTTTATTTGAAAATATTAAGATGATATTTATATAACCATAAAAAATCTTTTTTTTCCGAACATTGATTTTATCATTATTTTCCCTTTTTATTCAACTTTGGAAACAATAATAAAGTAAGATGAACGATAAGGTGAATTTATTTTAATTTTATATTGCGCACTTTTTCATACCGCAAGTAATTGCAGTCATGCGAGTTGCGTGCGTCACAATGCGCGGCTGCATTCTGCAAAGATGTTTCAGCTACAAAGCTGATTGCAGCTATTACCCTGACAAAGGGTGTATGCGGTCTCGTAGTTCCTTTGGCGAAGTCTACGTGAAGCCGAAAACAATGCATCGTCTTGTGCATAGAAGCGCATTCGACAGGCGTTGCAGGACGTGGTAGAAAGCGCGTCTTGTTAATACTGTCATGTTATGGAACAAGGAATAATGCATGAATGTATTTGGCCGACTATCGTATCAAATGTCGTATCGTATGTACATTAATTAATTAATATATTTAAGTATGATAAGTAGAGTGAAACGTGATATCTTTGATATCAATTCTCCTTACGCCAGTATTTTATAATATAAATAACATATATATCACATCTCTATACATATCTGAATTGTGCAAAATGTTAAATTCATTATTCGTAATTGTAAATATTCTTTTAATCTTTGTTTTTAACCTGCAATTTTTTTTATCGCGGCATATATCTTAATATTTTTGGTAATAAGTAGTAATATATATTCCATCTTAAAGATCAAAAGTGTCAATGCATATTCCATTTGACATTGGCACTAGATCGCAGCTATTAGCTCGACAGAGCGCGGCTTGCATCACTTCGCGGCTGAGCTCTGCAGCCGCAAGTGCACTCAACAACCGTACAGCGTACGAATGCATCCGATTAGATTCGCGCATTACATTCCTCGCTCCATTTTCACGGAGAGGCTTCGTTTGCCAACTCACACTCGGTTTCTTCGTGAACAACGTAATCGCTTCGTCGCCACTGCTCGCTGCCAAAATCCGGCTTCGTCTTCCATCGTTATGACTTATCTACTGTGAACACTCGCCTCTGGGCAGTGACTAAAGCCGCGGTTTATTATATATAGTCGAACGCGTAGCACATAATGTTGCTTTGAAAGTTAATCTTTGCCGGAAAACATGACTAATTTTCAAGAAAGGTGCATTCTTCTACAGCTTTGCTGTGAAATTAATTGTTTTAAAAAGATGAAATTTTTGAACAGATTTGTTTTATGAGAAATATTTTGTCTCCTTGATGTGCGTTTTGTTTATACATAGTTTAGGCAAACTTTGTACTATGCATATGGCAATTCAAACGAGATTGTGCTGAGATTATTTTATAAATGGAATATTACTTTAGGTATAAACATTTAGAATTTGTTCTCTCTCTCTCTCAATTTTTGCTAAGAATAAACGAAGTCAAAATAAAGGATCTACGAGATGATTCGTAAATGCAATGACAGAAACTAGGACATTTTGTGTGGAGATATTTTGAACATTGAGTAGAATATAGGAAGAATATTGAGAGAGAGATGCAGCATTTTATGAAATACTTTCGAGGCACGCGCGAACATTCGCATCCGTTGCAGGATAGTAAATTCGATTTTAGCGAGCAATTTCTGATAAATAACGACAATACGGTGTCTTCGGACATTCGACAATTTGGGCTAATGCCAGCTTGCATTTCGTACTTCGGCGAGCTCATCGCGTGTTGAAGTATTCGAGTCATAAATCTCGCGGGAGAAAACCCCATGGCTAATATCTTCCTTACGTTTTCGGCGTTGAGGTGACTCACGCCGAAGGGTACCGCCCTTAGCTCGAAGCCGGAAAGCTGCGGAAATAATTACCTGTCGACTTTTAGCATACAGCACGCCTGAATAAAACATTCGCCGGATGAAATATCGTCGTTGTTGCTCGCCACTGCCACGAGCGCACAGTTTACACCACCTTGCATGTTACCTTACTTCGCCCTACTTTTCACTCCGCCGAATACACGAGTAAAATCGAAATTTGATTCGGTACCGAAACAGAATCTGGTAGTAGTAGAACCAGACGACTGAATTAACAGTTTCTCAGCTGTTATTTGGCTGTCTCAAGGTTTCGAGCCATAACCGTACGTAATAAGATTTGCACTTAAAGGGAAAAAAAATCCATTAAGAGTCAGAAATATCCAAATTAATTGCATTCAATTATCCGCATTCGGAGAGAGAAATCTAATTAGAGTCTTTTTACCATAATACAATAATATTTTTACCGCATTAATAAAGATAAAAAGTAAATGGAACACTTTCGTAATTTTTATAACTGTAATTTTATATTAAAAAACTAAGCATTATACACAAAGTGTAAAATATATTTTAAGAACAAAGTTTTATACTTTTATTTCAAGTTACTTTATTAATTTATAAAAAAATTAAAAATAAAACGTTTTGATTAATGATATTAATTAATAATACTAATTTATTGAGAGATTAAGAGCATTCATTATGATTCGCAAATACATATATACACATATGCATACATATATATACATGGTGTTGCTTATAGAGAGAAAATAGTCGCGGGTGAATGGTTATGACATTAATTATGCGCGATCATAATAATATATTGACTTATTTCCATTTAGAATAGAAGATATAATTTGGATTTAATATGATTCATTGTACCATCAAATAATCTCTTAAATAAATAAATTTTAATACAAATACTAATATAAATATATATAAAATAATCAAGTGAATATAATTATTTAATAAAAACATATTTTCTAGAGATATTTGAATAACGAAGAATAATATAAAATCTTGTTGCTCACGATAGTTTAATTCGAAGTAAAATTCAATGTGAAATTTAATATTTAAAATGACAATACATTGCAGTATTTTTAACTTTACGAATATTACATATTACTTTGACATTTACTACGTTTTGATAAATTTTCCCGCTGAATGGTAAGGACGTGGTTGCACTTTGTAAAAGTTTTATCGTAATTTACTCGATCAAGTCACGGTAAGGAATATGGAACATATGTCACCAGGCAAGAAATTTCTGCGCTATGCACACGTGTCTGTCGCGGACACTGGTGTCTCGTGCAATAATGGAGAAACGATTTCGTGCTGCCTGTGCTCCTGCATCTGGCATCGTCATCATGTCTTCCTTGCAAGGTCGACCATCATGTTAACGGTCTCATTACAGCAAAATATTTTATTACAAGGAAATAAAACATTATTTTAAAGGCAAAACATATGCTTTTTAAAAAGTAATTGATGAAATATGAAAAAGAAAGAGATGTATAATACAAAGCCCTAGTTATTTTAACTGTGTAATAATTTAAATAAAATTTATACATTAATGTAATAAAAACGTTTTATTAATTCTATATTTATAATTTAATAAATAAAAAAGAAACGTACAGAAGTTTTCTGTGAAATAAATAAAGATTATATACACACTATCTGTAAAATTATTTTTGTTTATATAAAGTATTTTTTAATACTAAAAATATTTTGAGAAATTATTAAGCAAATATCCAGATATCTCGTAACATTTTGTATAATAGATTACAATTTAACGAAAGATAATAAATAAATAAATAAATATATAAATATATATGTATATACATACACACATATTGGACTTAAAATATTAAAGATAACATTAGATTTAAATATTAAAAATTTTAAGGCATTTGATTTACTTTCTATTTAATTATAAGATTATTCCTAAAATTTTTGTTTTTTTTATTTTCGGCATTTTTGTAAACATACAAGCAAATCATTTTGTACGAAACCTTTTGTCTGTACGTTACATTTCGTAAGACAGGACGAACCTTTTCGGTTATATTTGGTCGATCCATCGTACGTCGAAAGCAAGGAAAGCTCCTAAAACGATCCATCTTACAAAGCTTGACAGAGGAGTTCTTCCATACTGGATGTCGTGAAAAGCAACGTAACCTGAAGAAAGAGTGATATATAAACAAAGGAAATCGCGCATACCGTATCGAAAAATAACTCAACGACGTCTAAGAAGCTCTTCCGATAAAGTTTATTGTATGCAAGTCTGAGTGGAATGTAATAGGAGGAAAAGAACATCCGTGATTCGTGACGTTAAGTACTGATTTTAAACTTAAAGCTATAACAGTAAACTTATGTTAACGCACAAAGATAATCTTAGCGTAATGCTTACTGTTACTTAAACTTACAAGTTTAAGTTTAAAAGTCAGTGCTTAACCCTTAAACACACCGATTTTGTAAAATACGGAAACACATTTGCGGGTCTGAGAGA
>QKQZ01006079.1:0-12726 GCA_003595255.1 Solenopsis fugax | reverse complement strand
AGTAAGCGTTCGAAGTTTCATATGGGGTCTCTCTGACCCACTTACGTGTTTAAGGGTTAAGAGAATTATTAATGAGATTAAGAAAATAGAGCCGAAAGATAGGAGGAACGTGATTTATATACCGTCTTAATATTCTTACTCTTCGACTTTTTCATATTTAATAGGAGGAGTCGGATTCGTTACATTCATTATAATCCTCCAATCATTTTTAGTTAGCTGAATCAAATTTCTTCGCAGAAATAACGAGCGCTCGAGGAAAGAAAGAAAACGAAGGGAATATTTCCATGACACTATTCTTTTTTTGTAATGTCAGAAATCGTTAAATTATTCCTGGATGCGATTCAATTTCATGTAGTAATTCATATCAACGTTAAAGGCTGCTATACGTAACAACTTAAATAAACATATCCATGTTCTGCTAAATAAAAGAACAATACTCATTTTCATGAGTAAAATCAAGTGAAAGATAATAGAAAAAACTGAATTCGTTCTACTCGATATCTGACGCCGGAAAGTTTCCCGATATTTATTATAATATTCGTAATCCCTTTACCATTTTAATAAATTCTAAAACATTAAGATAGGGTAAAGTCGCCTATTATGGGATAGGTTCCTAATATGAGATAGCGAGGTTACTGCTACATTAATAAACGCATATGGTTGGTATCATCATAAACTTATATTATTACTCTTGAGGTGAAATCTATTTAGTAAAAAATTCATTATTAGATTATGCGTGCAGTCGTTGAAAAAATTTTTTTTTTAAATTGAATGTTGTCAAGATTTATTGAGATGAGTCTTTAAACCTTGTTTCTTATAAAATAAACAAATATTTGATGATAAATTCTGCATGCAGTGATAGAGTAAAGTCGTATTAATAGAAAAATACGGGATGTAATGATTTGCTTAATTATAAATATTAGATTTGGTGATCGTGAAACCGCAAAGCGTGGAACTCATAATATGAGACACTCAAAAATCTCCATTTATTATTGCATATTCCGACTTCGAGAACTTTCCAAAATGCTATAATAAAGTTTCTCATTGAGGACTTTCGAATTACGAAGCTTGAAAGTTATGGCTTTCAGCATTAGCACTGAGACTTTAAAATATCTCGAAGAGAATAGATTTTGGAGAAAAATGTTACGTACAGAAGTTTTTAAGTATCGAAAGAGCTATTTGATTATTGGTCAACTAGATTTTGAGTCTGGAGCCTAATTTGAACCTAGTAAGGTCCAAGTCAATACCCATTTCATATAAAAAAAAACCTTTGTATCTCATATTAGGAACTCGTTTTTTGAATTAGCAAAATCGGCAATTTTGATAAAAAATTTCATATACAACAAAGTATAACTATTATCGATTGCTAACTTTTGGCGATAAAATTTAAATATATTTACTATAATTTGGATATAGAAATAGGAGTTAATGGTATAAATTAAATAAATTATAAGTCTTTAAAAAAATGTATCTCATAACAGGCAACTTTACCCTACCTTTTTTCCGACGCATTCAATAGATTTCGGTATTTTGTTCCTTCTGTAGATGCTCCTAATAGTCTAATACTCTAATTGCATTAATATCTGTAGAAATATTTGCTTTGAATCATAGCATACATTTCTAATTCAACCGCAGCGACTACGCGAGACCGTAGACGCTACTGGCACGCGTTCATCTCATAACAATCAATTATTTCAATCTAAGCTGCTCTCGGATGTTCGTAGATGAGACAGAAACTAATGCCCGGAATGCTGAGCGTCGCTCGGCATCGGTAACAAGTCGGTAACGAGTTCCTCGACGTAGTCGTAATCAGACTTAATAGTCGGATCGCGCGATCGCGAGCAGTAGCTCTCTCGCTGCACGCGAGTATCCTGTTACGCGAGAATATCCTGCTGAACGAGGATTCCGTTAGACGCGGACGCGCGATGCAGTCGTGTCGATTGAGTTATCGGTATTACCACTGCCTGCTGCTGCAGCAGCTATCGCCGTTACACTCCGCTTACTTCGGCGATCCTTCCGCTACGCTGTACGTGCCTGATCGGTGCCAGTAGTTGCCCCGTAACTGCGGTCAGACAGCGCCAGTAGTTTCTGACACGTGGACGTGAATTGCATACGTAGACAAGCCCAGAAGCCAATAGATCCGATTGTGTGCGAGTGCATGCATGCGTGTATATAATATACATAATCTTTTATGTAGTACGTCACTATTATACAATAGTTACAAAGTTATATACGTTTGATAATAGATACGTATTTTCTAGACTCGCGTGTAACTTTTGCTGCTAATGTTATGGACTTTCTTATGCCTTGTAAAATATCCAACGTAAATTAAAGTTGATATATCTCTAATAAATTTTTGTTAAATAATATGATGAAAATAATGAATGGCGTAAATCGATACGTTGATATTTTGATACGTATTTGTTACGGATTGTTACAGGATTAAATACAACTGCGGAGAAATATTTTATAACGCATCGTCAGATTTTTCTTGCACGCTTCGCAAAGGCATTTCTTGTAGGAATTTATGTATTGAAAAATTTGACATGTTTTGAATATTCGGATGAGATTTCACCGACATTTAACATAAATCTATAATCGATAATTATGGAAGAGCCTCGTCAGATGGACACCTCGCTCAAAGTGATTCCGTCTCGATTACAGATCGAAATAAATACTTTAGCAAAGGCTACATTGAGAGAAATCGTTTGGTAGTATAGTAATCAAATGAATTTTATAGTTACTGGAACCAAAAACTTTGTTATATTTAACAAAAAAACCAAAAACTTTTTATAATTTGTTGTATGAAAATAATTATTTGGTTAAGACTACAAATTGTTTGGTCAAAACAACTATATATTTAGTAACTATCACTATAAAATTCATTTGATCACTAATCAACCAAACTATGGGTGATTTTATAAAACATTTCTCTCAGTGAGAGAAAAAATTGTAGTGGTAGGCAACTATAAGGGGATAACCATACAAATTTTGTTAATATAATTATAATATATAGTTAAGTAAACTATATTATAGTTATTACAACTAAGTTTATGGTTAAGAAAACTAATAAAAAATAGTTGTAATTATTATATTATATAGTATTCTAAAACTATTTTTTATTAGTTCTCTTAACCATTAACTGCAATAACTACAATATAGTTCACTCGACTATATATTATAATTATATTAACAAAATTTGTATGATTGTTCCCTTATAATTGCCATCACTACAATTTTTTCTTTCAGTGTAGGGTATGCGAGAAATCGGTGCATGTAAAACCGAGTAGCCGATAATGTCAAAGTTTCCCAGGATGTGGCGTACGAAATTGAGCCGAAACTCAATTAGGCTACGGATGGCCGCGCAATTTGCGAGTATGAGTGCGACACCTTGTACAGCATCGTCTGGATAATGCACGGACTCGTCCCCTCGTCAGTTAAAAATTTCAGAGGTTTCTCTACGAGCAGAAGAAGAGTCGCGAGACGTTAGCGCTGTTCTTTGTCGATCAATAAAGGCCGATATTGGGCCGTGTCATCTTAGATAACTGTTCTATCGGTACATCCTCACGGATAATTTCGTAACAATGAAAACCTTGGAATCACCGCCGTTCCAATTTTCCAACAGACGGCGGAGGGATATTGCAGGGGTCCGGGAAATATGTGTTCGGACAAATTACGATGTCTGGTGAACGTAGAAAATTTCGATAACGTGTAACGTGAACGAAATATTGATAAATTATTAAGGTCAGATGTGAGACAATTTTCTTTTTATTGCACTATATATCAAATTTTAAACGAATTTATAGAATTGTAGATTTCCTTGGCCCTTTAAATAAATAATAATAATAGTTTTATTAATAATAAAAAGAACTAAATAAAGATCGCTCGAAAAGCTAAAGAATTAGTTCCTGGAATATCCCTCCTTATCTTTATAAAAAATATATCTATAAAATCTTTAAACAATAATTTGAACTAGACTATTTAAGTCACATTAATCACAATAAATAAATAACTACACTGAAAAAAAGACTGGTTATAACTATTAAATGTATAGTGAAATAGTATCAATTAAATATTTGGTCAATGTAACTAATTTTGAAAAATAATTTTACTTTTTTAAATATTTAGCTACTTATATCAGATTTGATAATACTTATTAAATATTTAGTAAAATAAAATTATTTTTGGTTATATTGACAAAATATTTAATTGATACACAGAGAGAAAACATTGTAGTGATGGCAACTATAAGGGGACAACCATACAAATTTTGTTAATAGAATTATAGTATGTAATTAAGTGAACTATATTATAGTTATTGTACCTAAATTAATGGTTAAGAAAACTAATAAAAAATAGTTGTAATATACTATATAATATAGTATAGTTAAAAAAATCGCTTTTTTCAAATCGCTGGAAAAAAAACCAGAAAAATACCGGTTTTTGCTATGTAAATGACATGCTACCTAATTTTACAATATTATTAAAGTAAGATATCTTGTATAAGCGCTGGAATTAATATTGAGCTAATTTTTATGTTTATATTTGGAATATTACATCACTTGAGGTTAAATAAATTATTAATTATTAAACAAACTGTTCTAAGAACAAATGTAATTCTAAAAACTAATTTAAAGACTAATTTAAGTTAATATTTATGTTAATTATTTTGTGAAGAATTTTGAATACTAGCAATTATCAAGAGGCATACGTTTTATTTTATTTAAAAAATACATTAATTCTATTTTTATTTATTTTTGTGATTTACTTTTTGTTTCCCTCGTATTCACATTATCATAAATAAAAAGAAAAAACTTAAAGACAGAAACTAACATTAGTTTAACTTTATAAGGATCGTTTTCTAGTCATTTCTCATTAACACAGTTTTTAACTCTAGTTCGCCATACCCTGATCTGGTGAATTCTTGAAGTGTAATATTGTTTTATAGTTTACTTCTTCCTGTATATAGTTATAAATTTAATTATTTCAAATCATTCTCTCGACCTGCTATTATCTTATGAGTATGGTATTTAGACTATGTATTTTTTAATTTTTACAATACAAGCTTTAAAATATTAATTAGAATGAAAGTAACAAGACAAAAAATCGAGCTGACTCACGAATAAAAGTATGGCAAACTACGGACTCGAAAATAAGTATGGCGAGCTAGAGTTAAGAAATCATATCGTAAAACAGGTAACTTTGATACTGATGAGATACCACCATAGTACAATACTTTTTGAATTTTTCTGATGAATTTTTCTACCTGAGAAAAAAACCGAAAAAATCCGCGGAAAAATTGAAAAAAAACGGCTTTTTTCCCAAGTCTTTAAAACTATATAATATAGTATACTAAAACTATTTTGTATTAGTTCTCTTAACCATTAACTTAGTTGCAATAACTATAATATAACTACATATTATAATTCTATTAATAAAATTTGTATGGTTGTCCCCTTATAGTTGCCATCACTACAATTTTTTCTCTTAGTGTACTATTTCACTATACATTTGATAGTTATAACCAGACTTTATTTTCAGTGTATGGAAGCGTCAAATGCGGTCAAGGCTGGATCTTAATTGCCTGATATTATTTTATATCGTAAATTCCTTTTTGCAGTTTCTACAAAACACTCGGACTTGAAACGCAATTATAAACTGAAACTAAATATCACAAATTAAATTAATCGCCAATTTAATAATGATGCTACCAGAACCTTAATAAAATTAATTCAATATGTACTGGAACATATATTCAAGCACAATTAAATTCGAAATTAAAATCTTCGCTCGCAATTTTCTCGATACTTTATATATCGAGAGAAACTTTATAAAACATATTTATCGTTGTTACAATAGCAGCAGCTAGATCCTTTCCTGAAACGAACAAACTCCAGATACGTCGTGAGAATTTATATCTGTCGGATTCGGCGGAAACTTTTCGTACCTCACTGTTTCTCGAGTAATAAAGTGCATTGCCGCATCTGTTTAGACTTGCGTCCGAAAGTCGAGAAGATGAATCGCCGCGTGCTCACCATCATAATTTCAAAGTCGCAACTAAGCATTACGTTGGTATTAATATTCAACTTGCGGCTTCATTGTTTCCGAAGATCTCGCTGCGTATTTTTTATTTTTTTGTTCGTTTCCCAAGGCACCTTGCTCCTCTTCACGGAAGAATAAAATAAGACGGTAGAGGGAGGAGAGAAGCGAAGACAAGCACTCTCATCTCGCAGCTTGATTAAGATCGTGCGACTTCCGCGGAGTGTCAAAAGCGCGGAGTCTCACAATCGCACCTTTCTTGCTCCTTTCTTCCTCCGGGCTTTACTTATCTATTTCGCGTTTACGTCGGCGAGAAATCAGGTCGTGAGAAATCTGACGTGTACGAGATGCTCCCTGCAGTCATGGGCGCGACGTACGTTCCTTCCTTTCGCGCGTATCGACGCCGGTGTCGCGCGTTAGGACAATGAGCAGCCGGCTCAAAGGCAAGAAAGGCGTCGGAGAAATGGGAGTCCATATCCCTGTGAACTAAAGGTCTCATTTGCCGTCACGTAGACGGAGAGCGATAAAAGGCCGGATTTAAAAGCTTGTACGCTTACTCGTACGGCACTTCACCATTGAGCTTTAGACGGTGTCTAAGGTGTAACGCGCATATTGCGGCCGACGCGTGGAAGTGTCCTTTTACCCGCGACGACGCGACGACGTCGTGTTTCACCGTGACAATCTCTTTCGACGAAGGTCGGTGATTTTTCGTTCCCGCTCCCGGCTGAGATTATTCATGCTCTCGTAATCCACTTTATCCACTCGTCTTCTCGTATATCGCTGGACCATACATCATCGTATTGTGCCGAACGGATCGTTGAGGAAAATTGGGTATCGGTGACGGCGTTTGAAAATCGCTTATCTCATCCAAGTATCGCGATACAGAAATGTCAGATTCCTTAGCGATATATTGCGATAGTATCATGATGAATCGCCTCAAAGCTATATTGCATACTTAGCATAACTTAACGAAAATAACGTAGCGCTGTGATAATAGGGGAGAGTGGGGTAAATCGGATCGTGTTCCAAATCAAACCTTTTTAATTTAAATGAATACGGTTAAGCAGATTTGCGTGCCATTTATAATGTAAAGTCCTTATAAGACACCGAACATGTGACAGCAGTTTGACAGTTCTCTGTCATAACATTCACAGAATAGACGCGAATATGTATTTTCAGTCATCGTGCAAAAATTTTTTAAAAAAAGAAAATCCTTGTAAATTATTATTTAAAAATTTGAAAGCTAATTGATTTAAGATAATTAAAGAATGTAGAATTCAAAAATATCAAGCGTTTTGTGATCACTTTTGTAGTTTATTGTAAAATTTGTTCCAAAGTTTAAAAGAACCCGTGTCCAAATCGGACCTTTTTTTGGGTGTCCAAATCGGACCTACATATACTCGTGTATGCCATAGGAGGAAACCTTTTCACGATTTATGTTTGTTTTTTTGGCTTTTTAGTGAAAAATGGACCGCACTTATAAATGAAAAACAGACAAAATAGACATACAAGTGCTTCAGCTTGCTGTTCTCGATATAAAAAATGGAAAATCATTAAGCTGACCAGATTTGGTCCAAGGAACATTAAATCAGTAAAATATCATGAGTCATCAGACTCAGATTAATTGAGTTTTTTTTATTTCAATTTTAATAATATAAACTGTCAGTAATTTCTTTTCTGAATAAAATTTTTATGCTTGATCGCCAAATTACTCGTTTTTACTCAATTCTAACAAAAATACATAAAAAAATTCTATCTAAAAATCCATAAAAATAAGAATGTCCGATTTGTATCAGGGGATGGTCTGATTTGGAACCAGTAGTTGTAGGGGAGAGTCGGGTAAATCGGACCGGAAAAAACGTTTTTACATTTTCCTTTATAGTTCAACACAGATGAGATACGTCAAAATGGTCTGAAGCAAAAATGAAGGGAATTAAATTATCTTTCTAATGACACCTTTAGTTTTATGATCGGACTTTATTTGTGTCTTATAGAGAGCAAAAACTGCAACTAGGTCTGATTTACCCGACTCTCCCCTACATTCGGTACGCAGGGTCGTATTAGGACTCATGGCGCCCCTAGACATCTCTATTAAATCTTTGCCGCCCTTAGTCAAGCCTCAAGTGTAACTTAAATTAATCGAATTTTATATATATTCTGTTTTCTTCTTACATTATGTAAAAGACCGATTTTACTATTTTTCTCATATGATGTTCTCTAGCACCGATAAGATAAGTTAAAAAAAAAATTGTTTAAAAAAATGCCGCCCCTCTAAATTTGCCGCCCCTAGACAATAGCTTAAATTAGGCTTGGGAGCTAATCCGACCCTGTCGGCTCAATACTGCGGGATCGTTTATAACTATCTAAATTATCTTCATCACACTAACACGTGATTTTTTACGGAACACGTGAGACTTTTTAATCCGACGTTGCATTCGCGATGTTAAGCGCGTCATATGCGTTGTAAAATTGCAGTAGAAACACATGCGAGAAAGAAGCGAGAGAGCACCTTCAGCATCACGCTTTAATATGTGCTACTTTAATTTAAATTGTATACGTTACATCTATTCTTCGTTAGAAAGAAAAATTATTCAATATTTAAAAATATTTTGAAAATTAAAATAAAAGTTTTGTGCTAAAAATTGTTTTAAACATTAAACTATTTATGTCATATTTTTTAATTGTTGCTTTCTGTTTTGTCTCTTATCTCCCTTTTAAAGTAAAATATTAATAATTGAAACATATGTGGATATATTAGAATAGCTAAAATGTTGTGATGACGGTATAGAAAACCGAGAATATTTTTATTATATTTTATTTATTTTTGTATATAATAATTACGATGTTGTCTGACGCGACAAGTTACGGGGAATATTTCCAGCATGTATTGGCAGTTATTGCACATTTAAGTTTCATTTTGCTCCATTCGCGTCTTGTGAACAGTTTGCTTTATCGTAATGGTGCAATAAAGCGGAAAATACACTCTGATAGTTGGCGATCTTATACGTTGTACAGGTTGTTTTACGATCGCACATCGAGGTTTCGCCTCTTCGGCATCGCGGGATGGCACGCGATACAGAGAGTAAGAGAGCAAGAGAGAGAGAGAGAGAGAGAGAGAGAGAGAGAGAGAGAGAGAGAGAGGAGACTCTTGAAATGACGAAATGTTATAAGGACCTCCGTCGCGTATCGATTTTCGATAGATTATTATGAGAGCTATTGACGTACTGCGGTCAACCGCGTATTTTTTTCCGAGTATACATATTGTCTAATCGATCAAAGTATATCATCTTCTTTCCGTATCAAAATCTCACGTGTGCAAGTAAAAACATTCAATGATGAGACAAAAGAAATAAAAAAAATTCGCGATAACATAGAGATCATATTCGCAATATCAAAATCCCTCGGCTCAATCTAAAATCGAAGCTTCAGTTTTAAAAATGTTTGAACGAGAAAACTGTCTTCAAGCTTATTATTAGAGACGTTATCCCGTCGTCAAAAATTCAGCAGTCGTTTTCTTGCAAAAGAGAAACAAGCGAGATTTGTGCCAACTAAATTTATGTCAAGAGAAAAATTTGCAAAATGTCTGTTGAAATTAGAATTGCCAGATGCCGTAACGCCAATAAGTTTTATATTACGACTGCCGCTCAGCTGCGCGTGCAAACCCACGCGCTACGCTGACACGTGCGATTTAGATCGCTTAATCGCATCACGCTGAAGATTGAGAAGCTTTCTAGCAGATTCAATATGAATGTTATATGGACTCAGTGAGAAGTAGTTTTCAATAAACGCACGTAGCTCTCTCGCTCTCTGAATCGAATACCACGGTTATATACGTATATACAATACAATCCACCTTCCTCCCGTATCTATCTTTATATTCCTAACAATGCATTATCGGTTGTGAGATCGAATGCTTTCTTGAATAATTCGCACATAAAAAAAAGAATAGGGATTTAGGAGTTTCTATTCTTTTTTTTCCCAGTCAGAGAGTTAACAGATTTACATTATCGGATATCTGTCTTCTGAATGGCTCTAATTCCTTTTTCACCAACAATAAACAAATTTTTAGATTTAGAAAGTGCTAATAGATAAACAAAGACAAAAGTTTATAACTGAATCATGTATTTATCGCTAAATATACTAGTCTAGTCGCCATTTCACATAATTTTATAATCACGTTTATGCAGTTATAGAATGGGCTTGAGAGAGCTTACACAATGTTGTAAGCTGCTATTACCGGTTAAAGTGGCTTACGAAAGATAGTTGAATTTTATTTTCCACGCTTACAACAGCGTTGGTTATATAAGGGCGAGTTAGAGTGTTCAGAGGATTGTTCACGTCGTCATAGGACGTATCTTTACTTCATTGTAGATTAACTTTATTGTACAACACATACATTCACTATTGCCATAACCCATCATGTTTAAGCAAATTTTAGAATGGGCTTAACAGAGATTTTAAAATATTTAAATTGTAATTTTTTAAATTAATTTTTTTCCACCATATTCTATGAAATATAATATATATAATATTCTCTAAGAATTTTATAACTTTTGTATTTCTGAGGCAATATTACAAATTATGTAACACATTCACTATTCCCATAACCTATCATGTTTAAGCGAATTTTAGAATGGGCTTAATAAACACTTTAAAATACTTAAATTGTGATTTTTTAAATTAAATTTTTTCCACCATATTTTATGAAATATATATTGTCTAGGAATTTTATAACTTTTGTATTTCTGAGGCAATATTACAAATTATGTAACACATTCACTATTCCCATAACCTATCATGTTTAAGCGAATTTTAGAATGGGCTTAATAAACACTTTAAAATATTTAAATTGTGATTTTTTTAAATTAAATTTTTTCCACCATATTCTATGAAATATATATTCTCTAGGAATTTTATAACTTTTGTATTTCTGCGGCAATATTACAAATTATGTACAGTTTAAAACGATATTATTAACATTTAAAAATTCGTTGATATTTATTTTATTAAACGATTAATAAAATTGATAATATAAATTAAATTATAATAGCTTATACATCAATAAGAGAGAGAGAGAGAGAGAGACAGAGAGAGAAAAGAGATTAATCAGGCTCAATCTTTTTTCTCTTTATGCTAATTCCCTGTAAGAAATTAATTCTATGCGCATTTCTTCTAATAAAAAAAAGTCTTAAGACCTTGTAATATGCTTTGTCCTTTCTACGAATCGTCGTTGGAGAGATGCTCTCTTCGCATCTAGCAACGCATGGAGTTTTCAATGTACGAGTATCGGTGCATCCGCTTTTGCGTCAGAAGCACGGACATATGAGCAGCGCAGAATCCTCTTCAAGGATAATGGCTGGATGAGAGGGCTCGGGAATGACCCAGGCGCACTAACATATAGCTTATATATCGCGAAAAGTATCTTCGGGCTGCCGCGTCGTTTCGTTTTATGTATCTGATGAAAAGCGGGGAATAACTAATTCCGCACGCGTCGCCGTTTCGTTCGTTTCCGAATATGTGAAGAGCGTGTATGGATCTGCTCGGGCAAGAAACCACGCGAACGTTAGGGAATGCTCCGTGAATTGCCTCGTACTGACGAATAAAGGCACGATTAACCGGCTTTGTTATCACGTAGACGTTATTTATATCCTTCTTATAAGATGAAATACAGCACGCGAGAGTCTCAAGCGAAAGCTTCCGCGTTACCTACATCTTGCACGTACCGTGTACACCGCTTTTAAAAGTGTCGCTATCGATTCTTCTACGTTATCTTGCTGTGCGCGGATAAAGGCCGGGATTAAACATCTTTATAAACATTTCGCTGAAAGGGAATTTGTGAACGGACTATTAAAAAATGGAAAATCTTGTCTACCTCTGTTAAGAGCGGGTGGGCTTAAAATTGCGCGTCGCGCGAGTCAGAATCGCTAATGTTTTGTAGTTTTGCAACGCTGGACCGTCCTTTGAGAATGGATGATGAGTAAAAATGACGCCGCATCCGAAATGCTTCTCTGTGTGATCCTTTTCCGCAACGCGTTCAATTGTTGAAACGTGTCAGATCTCTTTAACAGACATTTCTTCAATAAACTTTAATTTCTTTTCGTTATTTGCAGAATAATGACTTACCGTGACACATGTACAGAATGTATCAATCTATATTCATAATTTTAACGATCAATTTTTTGACAAACTTGTTATAAATATAAAGATTTTCATTTATTATAACTTTCCATTACGAAAAGCCGAACAAATGAATCTCGAATTAAAATTTAAAAATGATAATATATTTTCTTTATTAAATTTAAATTATCTCGAATCGAAATTTTACTTCTACTTTCGACCTCAATTAGAGAAGCTTCTTTGAGCTTCTACTTTGCGTCTTAAAATAGTAATTATCAGAAAATTTCTCACTTTGAAGTTAAAAAGAGGTTTTGTTAAACCTCTTAAAATCCCTTAAAGCTCTCCACAAAGGCTCTATTATAGTCAACAAGTTCAAAAGTGGTCTATTTGAATGTTTAAATCTGGGAAAAAATATTTTATATGTAATTATATACAAAATGTGTCCATATATATCAAAAAATATATAATTATATATAATGATTACATGAAATTATGTGCAATCGTTATATATAATTAAATATAATTATTATATAATTTTTATATATATTTATATATAATTATATATAAAAA
>QKQZ01006077.1:0-25461 GCA_003595255.1 Solenopsis fugax | reverse complement strand
ATGGGCGAGGGCAGGACTGCGGCAGCGGCAGCGGCGATTCGTACGTGCCGACCCTCCGAGGCAACCTGCAACAATAATCGTCCGACTCATGGCGCGCATGAAGCGATTGCGTAGATTGCATCGGACACGCTCAATTGATCTATGGACATCGCGCCGGGACACGCGTCTCTGCCGTCTCTGGGCGCTGCTTAGTTATGGCAGGTGAAATCGTGAGCGCGCACGTGCCTGACGCGCATCATTTTCCTTATGAAGGCGGCTGCTCAGATCGTCCGAGATACTTGCCGTTACGTTGCTAAACAATGCTGATGGCGCGCTTCTTTCAATGCGAAATCACTTTGGGTGGGAACTCACATACGTTGGAAGTTTCCAAGTGGAAATGTCAGTATGATATAATATTTCCAGAGAGTATAAACTATATTTTTTTTGGAATTTTCTTGTTGGATTCTTTCTAAATTTTGAATTATTCTATGTGAAATAAAAATTCGCGAAACAAATGCATACACTGAGAGAAATGTTTGGTAAAATCAACCAAAGTTTGATTGAATAGTGATTAAATGAATTTTATAGTGATAGTTATAGTACTAAATATATAGTTGTTTTGATTAAACAATTTGTAGCCAACTAAATAATTATTAAATTCTTTACAGTTTTTTTCAGGGGGGAATGGGTTTAATATTAAGATGCAAGTCAGCATCAATCGATATTAAATTGATTTTCAATATAATTAATGTGATATTATTTATTCTTATTCGTCTTAGAACTGCGTTATGACCGGAAAAACAATTCGGCGCGTAGTCGGGTGAATTTGAAGAAGGTATATAAAATCACACAAGTAATTATGAAACAATAAGATCTAGCTATGATTGTTCAATTTGTATAAATAATTATTTTCATAATTACAAAAAGTTTTGTTAAATGTAACAAAGTTTTTGGTACCAGTACCTATAAAATTCATTTGATCATTATTCTACCAAACGATTTCTCTCAGTGTACGTAATTCGTCAGAAATAATCGATAATTATGATATATCGTACTAATACACATTTTTTTTCAAATCCAAATATCTATTTGGAGCATACTTACTTTTGTATATTAAAGTTTATATAAAATATCCAAGAGTAGGAATTATGGAATACACACTGAGAAAAATGTTTAAAATCAACCAAAGTTTAGTTGAATAGTGATTAAATGAATTTTATAGTTACTAAATATATAGTTGTTTTGACCAAACAATTTGTAGCCTTAACCAAATATAATAATTTTTTTTATATTTTTTTATACAACATATTACAAAAATAAAAATGTTAGACTCTCGAAATTGTCAAAAATTGAATTTTACAGGGCTAATGAGAGTAAACGCGCAATAATTGGTGCGCAACAAATTCCTTTTATTCAAAAATTTTTTCGAAACGGGGCCGAAACGTTCATATGAAAAAAATTTTTGAATAAAAGGAATTTGTTGCGCACCAATTACTGCGCGTTTACTCTCATTAGCCCTGTAAAATTCAAATTTTGAAAATTATAAAAAAGTTTTGTTAAATGTAACTAAGCTTTTGGTACCAGCAACTATAAAATTCATTTGATCACTATTCTACCAAACGATTTCTCTCACTGCACTTCTATTCTATTTCCTAACTCTTCAAAAAAATTACTGCTTACTTTGTACATGACAAGAATATCGCAGTATGCATTTATAGTGCACTTCCATATGAAATTAACATTTTTGCGAGCGTGATACCGGTCACGTTGTATAATATCACGGTTCAGATAATGTCGGTGATAGAAGCAAATCTGCCTAACACAGCGTCGTGTTACGAACGCTATCCAAGCACGTATATCACGTAGGCGATCGGCGGATGCACGCCGACGATCCCTCAAGAATTCAATATGTTTCTGAATGCCAGTGTCATAAAGAGCAAGTTATTCAACGGACACCTACGCGAGCGCGAACGAGAACAAGGGGAGACGCTCACCTCGATCAGGCTTCTTGAAGCTCGCCCTTCACTCCCGATACGCCGTGGTGATGCCTCGAGGCGAGCTTGTTCGCCAATTCGTGCATCACGTCTCTGTATATCACGGTGTCCAAATTCTCGCCCAGCATGTAGAGGAGAAACCAATCGCCGACTTTGCTGCGACGCACTATCGTCTCCACGGCGTCCCTCCGTACCAGACGAAACCTCATTCGCAACAAGTAGACCCTCGTGCGTGGCGAAAATATTATTAGGATCTGTGGGATAAATAATATGTTACGTTGCAAGAAAAAAGAAGAATTAATTGCATTATACATCGATTACAATTATGTAATTGAAAGATGTAACGGAAGCTCGAATATTATTTTATTATTTTGGAAATAATACAGACGCATTTAAAAATTGAGAAGTTAGTGACGCGCTTAAATAAGAGGTGTCGATTGCGGCAGAAAAATTGTATTTTTCTACCGCGGATGTTATTTATAAAATAACATATATAATAAAATACAAATGTTACTTTTCCCGGGATTACTGACCCTATATAAAACCGTAAAGAAACTGAGCACGCCGAGGAAAAGGAACCAGAACCACAGAAAGACATAGATCTTCTCGTTCACGACGTTCAGAGGCAGTATACAGACGGCGTCATGTCTCTCGACCTCTCCGCTGACGCCGTACTTGTAGAAGGTGCATTTGGTCATTCGTGGAAAGACATAAATCATTGGATCCACTCGATCCTCTTGATCGGACTCGAGGAACCTGAGTACGTCGATGCCAAAGGTCAAGAAGGCCCCGTCGAAGAAACGGTTCATCAGAAACATCTGACCTGCGACAATGTGCTCGTTGCTTTACAATTTTCCATGATTCCCCGTCTGCTTTACTCTCAAAGAAATTCCGAGACGGTTGTTTAAAACTATCTGACGTACATCGATTAAAGGATCAATTTAATTCCAATTTGATCAATTAAAAAATTAATCAATCTCCTTTTTAGGAGATATTTCTATACAATATTTTTAAAAAATTGTTTAAATTTACTTGAACATTATTAAATAAATAAATATATATATATATATATTAAATCTTAAAAAATAAAGTTTACAAATTTAGCCGAACGAAAGTAATAAATAGTCATTTTAGAAGAATCATATCTACGCCTTAAAATATATTAAATATGATGACTTCACATTTAATCAAATTATATAATACGTGTATATATATTTTTTTTTTTTCATAGTGTTCGTAGTTGATTGATTTATACGTGCAAACGATTATATTCTCACGTTTATTTTGATAGTCATATTACACTGTAATGCCTGTAATTGAAACGCAATAGACATCGGATAAAATTGACGAGCTATCTCATGGCAAATCGGGTAGTTCGCAAGCGGTTGGCCAGCTGTATCGCTGCCAACTTTTACCGTGAATCATTCATTCATTCACCGCTCATTATTCGGCCTTCCTTTTTCTTACAATGCGTTTGTAAAATTAACACGGACGAGACTAATCTAGAGTGTGAAATTCCATCGTCTTTGATGTGTCCTTGCTATGAAAACATATACTCATATTATTGCACGTCGTGCAATCTTGAAAGTTTGTAATATGATTAAAATGCTTCGTGTTCACACAACATTTAACTTTTATATCACATTTAAATATTTAGATGCATATAATTGCTTGCACGAATTTCGAGATTGAAGTGCACAGAAGTCAAGATTTACATGAATATTTTTTGATGCTCCAAAAGTTTATGTAGTGTAGTTTGAATAATAGATAACAACAATTCGGACGAGACTAATACTTGGACATGTAACTGTTTCACTAGATTTACTTTACTTGCTTTTCTGAAATTATTGACGAAGCAAGAAAAATGTATATGTAGAATATATATATATATTTTTAGACACACTAGTTAACATGTACACTGTTAAAAACAGTGGCATTAAATTTAATGTATTTTTAAATTACACATTAAATTTAATGTATCAATAACTGAAAATCATGTGGATGAAATTAGTGCACTTTTAGTGCACTTTTGACAACATTAAATTTACATTAAATGTATATTAAATGTTTTTTAATGTACCTGTTTGAAATTTGCTTTCGTTACATTACATTAAATTCTGCTGTCGATTTTTAACAGTGTAGCAGCATGAAATAATAGCAAGAAGCGTAAGTGTAATCGATTGTTCCTTAAAGTTTCAATTCTTAATCTCCAACTACACTGGCATTAGCGCGTCTTTAGTAGCGAAAGGGAAACGCTTTAAATACCATTCTTAAGCGCATAACTGGTTTATGTTTATCGATCGTTAACGGAAGATACGCGGTGACGTTCGCTGCCTAACGGGTCTGCAAATTCCGGAATTTGTTCGTGTTATGACATCACGACGGAAACGTGCGTTGTTGATCGAGGAGCTCAAACATTGACGGAGGACTCGACTTCGGCGCGGGCCGAAAAAAAAAAGAGGAGGAGTGTAGGCTACTCACCGACCACATTCAGCAGCGCGAGGACCTCGCATAGGTAGTACCTGTAAGCCCACCAATTGTGAAAGCGAAGGTTCTCCCAGAGGTAGTCGAGCAGCATTTTCTTCTTTTGCTTCTTCTCCACCTCGGAGCAGAGCCCGATGTCGAGATCCATCATAAGGGCATGAATCTTGCCACCCTCCCAGCCCTTCCAGAGCCAGCGCGGGGTGTAGAAGAGGATCGCCTGCGAGCAAAGTGCCGAGTGAATAAATACCGACGAATCGGCCAATCGCGATATATTACGGGGAGTTCTGTGGGAGGCGGATCTACTTACGTACTAGCGCATAACTGACCGCGATAGCACGCGAAAGGAGTTATCATTTTATTGTTTCTCGCGCCCGATAAGTGCTGATTAGAACAATGCACGCACCGCTCGCACGTTCGTGCGAACGACATCCTATTTTATGAGTTTTCAGCGTAAAAACTGCTGGGCTGCACCTCCTTTCGAAAGATGAGAAATATCTCCCGAGCTTAATTATTTCGTATCGTACCGTTTATCACGATTGGGTATCTATGTTGTACGTACGGAATTGCATACTGGCCATTACTCGTAACTAGTAAAGGGTCGCGCAATAAATGGAATAGGGAATAGGGAACAGAAAACAAAGAGCAATATGTTGAATAAAGAAAACGTATGAAACGTTTCTTGTTCAATATTAAACTGTTCCTTATTCTCGTTCCCTATTTCATTTATTGTGCGCAACCCCTAATTGTAACATTTCACCAAATTAACAAATTTGAATTTGCGGTTAGCTAACTTACGTCATTTCGCTGAAACCTTTTTTAATAGCCTAACGTTACTCTTACAAATTAAGAGTTAACGCTTAATAATAGTGCAATGAACACTTAATATAGATTACGTAATATATATGAGCTGTCGGAAGATCCAAGTCGGGGCTATCGCCAAGTTTTATCTCGCGATCTTTACCATTAATATTTTATTAACTTCCTGTAATATTTTTAATCGATAATATCTCAGAATACGTGATAGGTGTTAGTAGTCACGCCTGGGGGGATAATCCAAGCTAATTGAATCGAGGCAATCTTATCTCACATTAGAATTTCCGAGGCGATGTCAATGCACTTATCGAGACCACGATGTGGGAGTAAACCCTTTCTCACGGTATATAAAGCTTTCTGGCTTATCGCCAGGGGCCTCGGGTCGTGCTTGCCGTAGTACGCGATCGAATATAGATACGTACGCTCGTCGCGCGTTACCCCCTTACGACGTGTTGGCGAGCGTTCAGAAAATTCGAGCTAAATTGCAATTTACGGAAGGCTCGGATGATTGTTAATGAAAGTACGTGCTTAAGACGTGCGTCGGAACTTTAATGGGTTTCCCAAAACGTACGCTTTTATCCGACAAGTCACATTGTTTCTGAGAAGCACAGAAACGACCTATTATTTTGGCTTGGAGACAAATGTGCGAAATGACTGTAAAATCTTATTGCGGAGAGTATTAAGCGTCTTCTCGTGCAATAATAATCTTGTGATATTGCGTAAATTCCATGTTCCGAATAAAATCTCTATTAAAATTATACCTTAGTAAAATCTTCGGAGTAGAATTATGTACAAAAATATTTTATTTACTACATTTTTTTCAACAACTTTTAAAATACTGAGCTTATAAAAAATACTTCGATAATTAAGATCTGTATAAATATCTATATAAGCCGCAAAAGTCGCGGCAATTAAAATGACAGTAAATTAAACTCCTTTCTTTTTGTTAAAAAAATTAGATGATATAAAAAATGTAATGAACGTTATATAACATATTTAAAAACCTTAGCGTACAATTTAGCGCACGATTTACGTATCGGCGACAGGGTTCTTCATAATGGGTGGTCCGACCTCGCTCTTGACAAGATTACGAAGAAACGTTAAATAAACGCATGTGTCAGACCGATTGTACGATTCGCAGCTTTTAGCGTTATCGCGGGAGAACGCCTGCGTTGTAAAGAGAAAAGGAAAATGCGTGACCGAAAATAGATCTGTGCTCCTCTCTTCCTCTCACTTCCCTTGCCAACCAGGATCGAACGCGACCATATTTGCTGCCCTGCTGGAAGGACATTTATATCTCTCTTTCAATGTTCAAACTTGTAGATTTGCATAAATTCCTTTAGACATGCAAATAGGCTTACCCATCGATGATTACGCACATTTATTATTATTTACTCTTTATACATTAATATGAAGTAAAATAAAATAACGTCATAATCAATTATACATTCCACAGACCTTTAATAAATCATACAATACTCGTTATAGAGAAACAAGCAAGTTAAATCTGTACTTGAGAATTCTAGATATGCTTTTATTAAAATATATCTTTATACATATTTTTTAATGAAACTGGTAGAGGGATGAAGGGATCGTTATAAGAATAGATTTAAAAAAAGCCGTCTTGTATCAATTTTTGGAAGACTAACAACTGTAATTCAGAATTAGACAAAATTAGACGACTCTCTAAATTTTTTGGAGTGGAATCTCATTCTGAAAAATAAAAACTCAGCCATTCTTTTTCAAGGCTGGCTGAATTTTCATTCCTTTAGAATGAGGTTCCACTCCAAAAAATTTAAAGAATAAGGCAAAATTGAGGGAATTTATGAAATAGGTCGTGGCCCAACAGAACTGCTTTTATATATGTAGTAGATAAAAAAAGTATGTGTGTGAATAATACTCGTTTGAAAAGAAGGAATCGTGTATACATGTTTTGCGACGATTCCCGGCCGTAGCATCTATGTGTCACGTTAGCCCCGAATAAATTTAGCTAAACAAGGCGAAAGAACTTGAAGCCTTTTAGAAAAGAAAGACGAAGAAGGAAGAAGAGCGGACAAAGAAGGATACTTCTTGCTATTTTTAACGTGTATAAAAATAAGCTTAACGTAAAATGTAATTAATTAGGAAGCTCCTAAATATAAATATCTCCGCGTATTTAATAAACAACTCTTCACGTGATAAATAAACATCAAAATATGTAAATTCTTAGGAATTATATTTTACTAAATTTAATGAAATCATGCTTTCATTAAAATGCACTACTATATTGCACATTTATTTTATTATTATCAAAAATTACTTATTTATAGAAAAAAGCTGTAAAATTTTTTTTCTTTTTACGCATTTATTTTGTACATTATTGTCGTGTAAATAAGAATTTTTGTAAAGCGTAACTAATTTTGAGAGATATAAAAGCTTCATAAACTAAAAGATTTTTTTGAAAACGTATTTCCTCCGTCACATTTTCAATTGTATTAATCATGCTAGTGGTGCGTTTTGTCAATTTATTAGCGATACATGACGTTATAAAGGTTTTGCGTCAAACGTTTAGAAGACACATTCGGATACGCAGCAATCAATTGTAAAACAAAAGGCGGATGCGCGATTAATCAAAGAGCGAGAGAATTGTAGGAACATCGGACGTATAAATAGAGGATAGTGACTCGAGAAAAAGAACGATATTGTACGTGCGCGAAGACGAGTAATGCTTAAGGTATGAAAGGCGGAGGTACGATCAAAGATAGCATCGAAGGTACATATGCATTTTAAAGGCAGAACTATCTGTAACCTGTATTTATGTATTGACGTTATGAACAAGGATTATCAATCACGGATAAACGAATACACGCATTTGCCGATCGCATATTGCTCATCGATACTGAGTCAGAACCTGCAATTTCTGAACTATCTTAATTTAGATATGAGCATTCGATGGCTTTCGCATGTTTCGCTGTTTAAATAACTTTCCGCTTTTTCATATAAAATCAAAAGCACCCGAAGATAAATTAATCTTATTTAAAGGGTCGTGAAAAGAATGATATTCACATAAAAATAAACATGAAAAATAATTAGTAATAAATATGAGAGACGCTCGTATTAATGTTAAACACAAAAATTTAAATACGCTTTCAAAAAAATTTTATATATCCTTTGTTACAAATTTTAACATATTATGTTGTAAGTAGTTTATATTGTTTGACTGAAGAAGGCTAAGTATAGCCGAAACGTACCGCTTTATTTGTGTTTATAGTTGTTCGAATGAAAGCTTATTGACATCCAGATTTGTTTAGCTCGTAAATTTGACCAGTTTTTAAATTTTTATGAAAAATAATATTTATTATGAAAATTCCCAATATTTTTAAATCCAATTGTTGACCACATTCACCACAGAGGCGAGTATAGTGACAAAATAAAAATATAATAATTGAACAAAGTATAATATAAAAATAGAGAAATGAAGAATAAGAGGGTGCGTAACAAAAGATCGCTAGAACAAATACGAAAGGTGAGGAAAGACCGTCGCTTCTTACTTGCAGTAGCAAGAGGAAGATAACCCACTGATAGTATTTGTGCTGCTTGACCAACGGGTGGGGTGTATGGCCGTGTCCCCCCTCGCCCTTGGTGTTTGACACCCCGGGGTAAGGCACGGCCTGGCCGATGCTCATGTTGAATGCGCGTACCATGCTGTACGTGGTGTGAAGCCAGCAGAAGGTCTCCAGGACGACCTTGTCCACGGCCGTGGTGGCTTCGCAGTGTATCGGCGAGCCGGAGATACTTTTGCAGGCGAGGGTGAGGCAACCGGCCAGCAGCACCGCCACCGTGGCGCGATAATGCAACCGAAATATCATCGAGTCCTCGGCGATCCTGTGCACCTTGAAGAGCGATCGAATCGAACCGAACAGATCGATCATTTTGAGCATCAGCGGCATGTTAAACAGATATAGACCGGGGGAGTGACTTTGCACGAGTCGTCTGGCAATTCCTCACGCCTCCGTGTCCTTTCGTTCTCTTCGTCGTTTTCTTCCGCCAACGAGCTGACTCTATTTTTGCACAAAGCAATCTCGATTCTACTGGAAATCCTTTGAACCAACCGCGACGAGTACGATGTTAATCCAGTATATTCTTGCGTATTTGAATATTTCAATATCGAGTATAATCTTTTACACGAATTTACATCTTTCTCACACCTTAACTTATGATGTGAATTTTAATTTTACTTGCGAGTCAATTTGTCGGATTCAAACTTCCGTTTTATCATGAAATACTGTGATTATTGCTTTTATTGAAATGCCGAAAATAGATGACGAATAAATCGTTGTAAGAGCGCAATTACATTCGTAAAGTGGACCACCCGCGTAGTTCTCTTCGTGCCTTCTATAAGTCTTGAGATTAGACCGCAGGCGGAGTGTACACCGTATGCATTTTGTGGACATATAAACTGTCGTAAAAATCACACGGTACTGTTTGCTTTCCTGGCTTCCTTTGATTTGCTTTTCTCTCTTTGTTTATTCTTCTCACTTCAATCCTCTCATCTCTTATTTTTTTGTCTTCCATATTTGGACACAATATCTCTCTTCGAGTTTTAACTCTGACTCTCTCTCTCTCTCTTACATGTGGAACATGCCAATTTCCACTCTTCTTCACAAGTATCGAAAAGATACAATTATTTTCGCCACGTTTTCTTTCCTACATTTTGTACTTAAAATGCCTTGCACGTAAAATTGCAAAATTGTTGCTTCTTAAACACACTGAAAAAAAAGACTAGTTATAACTACCAAATGTATAGTGACATAGTATCAATTAAATATTTGATCAATGTAACCAAAAATAATTTTACTTTTCTAAATATTTAGTAACTTATACCAGATTTGATAATACTTACTAAACATTTAGAAAAATAAAATTATTTTTTGTTATATTGACAAAATATTTAATTGATACTATTTCACTATACATTTGGTAATTATAACCAGATTTTTTTTCAGTGCACAGGATCACGAAAACTACAGACGCACGAGCACTATTTATCCAGCATTTAATTTAACAACTTTTGATAGAGAAGGTTGTTGTTTATATTTCTCGCACATCCGTCTTTTCGTACACTTTTTTCTTAGTTTTCATCACTGCCGTTAATACACCAATGCACACTTCCGCTTTCTTCTGCGGTGGAATTTAATCGGAAGCTTCGACGGGTCGCAAAACGGTTACGGAGGGAAAAAATTAAAGACGATAAATGGAGGTAGAAAAGAAACACGCACGTGAGTCTCGGATACAAGCTGTCAGAAGACTGACCGGACTTGAGAGGCATCCCTTGACCTCGATACTAAACACATAACTTGCATTATCTTGCAAGTGTCTGGGTCAGCATGATCAGCCAAAGGCTGATCGACGAAACATCAAAGTGTATTATCCGCAATCTGATATAGTGTCACACACTGTCCGACGTAGTATATAAATATAGTTTGCGAAACATTGGATTTTCAATATATAAGTAGTAGAGAGCTTTTGATTTATTTTATTGTGAATAAGTTTGAAACGGGCCAATGAGGTCTAATATTATAACAAGATCCTGCACATCCCAAATCATCTATGACAGACTTATGAATATTAATGGAGCTCGGTAACGTCATCGGTATATATTACACCGATGACGCTGTCGAAGGTCAAAATTAAGACGGAAGGGAATTTTGATGCATATGAGCATACACGTTGATTGACGTTATGCCGACGCGTAAACGTTTATAATAGAGGGGATATTTGAATCAAATTTTGCGTGTCACTGAGTTCGCACGATAGCGTATCGGGGGGGAGAAATCTATTATTGTCCGCGACCAAGAAGGAATTATCCGAGTGAAATAATTAACGGCTGTGAGACTGTGGGATTCGCGCGTTCCCTAAAATCCTTTCATCTTTCCTCGTTACGTTACATGACGCGACGGTTACATTATCGTAAGTAAAATTAACGAGATTTTTCCTGTAATATAATAATATCATCGTTCTAATTGTATCGCGGACGGGGCGAAGTGTAAGGCGGTTCGACGAGCTTCATCATCGAAAATATATCGCTTAATCGACCGTGTTACGAGTGCGGCGCGCACGTATTCCGGGCAACGAAATTAATCGCGCCATTACCACACGGTAAAGGAACGTTCCGTCGAATAGAAATGAACACACTTACGAAGCCGTATTTGTCGTCACCACTTTAACTCCCTCCGGCGACCGGAGAAAATAAGGAGGGGTAAAAGGACGACGAAATCAAGATAAGACATTCGTGCTCTGATTAAGAACCAAGATCTGCCGATGGGGTGCTCATTAAACCATTCTCTTCGTCGGCTGCTTCACTCGCGAGATTTCACGTAATCTTGCACTCATTAACGCGATTATCTAACCAGAGAAACTGAGAAGAACGTTAATCCTTTTTGCTTAGTATTCCGAGAAAGATGTGCTCTTTTCTCTGCGTAATTTATTTCTTTTGATATTTTTAGTATTTTTAATATTTTCTATAATTTATGAATTAAAAAATTTCGCTAATAAATATAATAAATAAAATATCAGAAAAAATAAATTACACAGAAAAAAGAGCATACCTTTCTGCTAGGGAACATTGAGCAAAAAGGATTAAAAGGTTAAATGGATTATATTTATTAGAGATTATTTCTTTACCAAACAGATTAAAGTGACGTGGTTTACGCATTATGTGATGTAAACGACAAAGGGCAGGCCAAATACATATACAGACCTGATTGTTCGATAAACGGTGAAATTAGCTCAACGATAATTATAGAAATGTGAGAAGATATATCGGCGAAAGGGAATACATCAGTAAAAAAGCGACGACTACTCGCTGTAAACTGTACAGTTTGCTTTAAGACGCCGGGCGAAAAAACACACGACGAAGGGAGACGAGGAAATAGAAAGAGAACTTTCGTAGAGGGATAGGCTGTCGTCAACTGAGTTTATTTTGAGACATCAATGCGAGTAGCATGAAAGAAACGCGCGAGAGCACAAGGAAAATACTACGGATCGCTATTTCAGGTGTCCGCGCCGCGCCATTAACCCGCCTTCACCCAAACTTCCTATATAACGATCTCCCCGTTTCTTTCATTGCCGGTTGAAGTAATCAGCCGCGATAGACGACATCAAGTGTTCCACACTTGATTTCGCAGTAAAAATGCTTTTCGCCTTTTGATTCGACAGCAGTGCCGACAAGTCGTATATTTCGCCCAAACAATTTGCGTATTTGACATCACTGCACAGAAAAAAAATGACTATTAAATTAACAATTCATTGTTTCATATATAAGCAAGAATATAAAATCTTTTTGGAAGAATTTGATAATCTTGATCAGACACAATTTGCTTACATGAAGAAACAAAATTTCTTTATGTTAGCAAATTATGTCTCTTTGAGATTATAAATACATCCAAGGAGATTTTATATTCTTGCTATATATGAAACAATGAATTGTTGATTTGATACTAATTTTTTTTCTGTATGCCAAAGCTCATTTATATATGCTTTCAAATTGCGTAAATTGTATAATTTATAATGTATATTGGCGTGGTGTAATTTATGACGCCAATTACGCAACCGTGTGGTTTAACTTTCTGGGGAAGGCTGAAAGGGCGATCGTCCGATCGTAATCGTGTTTGATCGAGCGCACAAGGCGATTGCCACGAGTAACCCTGAATGACGAAGTTTAGTGCATTGTTATACTTAAGGTTTCTTTCTTGGCAATGGACTAGATGGGGTAAGCCTTCAAGCGCGAGCAACGTGCCAGTCGCTCGCGGAGCCCGAGTCGCGAGCGGAAGGATTGATGGATGGGTAACGCGCTTACGAGTGCAGCGCTAAAAGCACCGGTACGTTTTATGGCCCGTACGCAAACCGCACATTCGACGCTAAACGCGGGTGCTTGATGTTTCACTTGTCTAATCGACGACGGTGCACGTTCGTGAAAGGCCATGAGTTAGGATCGGACTATTGCATTTGGCGTTAAATAGACGCATATAAATTTTGATGGGATTTCCGAATTGCATGTGTTCTGCATAGCGCGGCCGGTTTTGCGTACGGGCAATGTTTTGATATCCGCACTTGCATAACGGCCACGGTATACATATATCATATTAGCCGCACTCACAGTCGGCACCTTGTTATTATTATTCGAGCATCCAAAATTGTACTTGTTATCATTATTATTTAACATCATTCAAAAATTTCCTCGTTAATGTTATTATTTAGTCATCTCCAAAATTTTACATGTTAAAATACTATATGCATTTGCATCTACTGTTAAACATGTGCATGTTATACACGTGCATATATCTATTTTGTGATTTGCGCTAAATTTTCATTCGGTTAAGGATGTATTGGATATACAGTTCCTGCAAAATAAATAAAATTTGGAAATTTGTTTAATATTAATACTTTAAATAAACTATATACATATGTTGTATTAATAAGATTTTATTTTTATTTACTAACATATTTATAGTTTATTTGTTATTAAAATACTCTATTCTTAATATACTCTATTTGTTATTAAAAATTAATTTAAATTATTTTTCACAACATTGAGAAAATCTCAATTTTTTTGTGTAAGTACTGTAAGTATTCAAGATGATTTTATATAAAATTTTATTGTGATCCGTTTTGTTATTTTATAAATAAATAATAAATAAGTTTTGTTTATTTTATAAAACTGATCTCTGCATCGCAATGAAACTTTACATAAATCATCTTAAATATTTAAATTAAAAAAATTCAGATTTTTTCATTATTTCTTATTTTATTAGAGTATATGTCTACTTTTTATTGAAATAACTTATTATCCAGATAGAAAATCGCCATCAAATTTTTTTTGCTACTTTCAAATGCAATATAAAACAATCTGTAATTTTCTCTTAATGTTTTGAGAAATGTCCTGTACATCCTTAAATCAAGTCAAGCCATGTGAATTCCTTTACACATAATTAACATTAAATTCTGTAAGAAACGGTCGTGTGCGATTGACAAAGCTGAAAAAAAATAACACATCATGATCAATCGATTACCTGCAGAAACAGCATGAAGCAGACCCACTGATAGTATCTGTACTCTTTTCGCTCGGTTTCGGAATATGATCTGGAATTGTCGACGCCGGGGAAGGGCACCTCCGAGCCTTCTCTCTTATGGTACGCCGCGGTTATCGTGTAGGTGCTGTGTATCCAGCAGTAAGTGTTCAAAACATCCTCGGGCAGGTCTTTGCTGTGTATGCAGTCGATGGGATTGCCGACGTACTGGCGGGTTGTGACAATCAGGGAGAACGCTATCAGCAGGATCACAGTCAGGCTGTAATGCAAGCGGAAGACGGCGCTGTCGATATGGATGTGCGAGATTTTTATGAGACTCTTCAGACCGCGAAATATGTCCAGCATCTTGGTACCAGAACGATACCAGAATAAGAGATCAGAGGCTACGCCGGGCCACGGCGATTCCTCAGAATAAGACAGGATTACGCGTCCTTCCACGTTGCTCTATCGTTCTTTTCCTACATCTATATCTTCCACCGTTCCCGATTTCAAGCTCGTTGTTCAATCGCGTCAGTGCGTTCCGTTTCGCTTTTCGTCCACTTTCTCACTTTCGACACGGGTCCATAACTTGAAGCGAAAGTCCCGAAAACGCGCATGGGTCTAGTTAAAAAAATGTTAACTGTACATTTTCTTATCTAGTCTAGCTTCCCGAAAAGAGATCTGGATTCACTTTATCACTTCATTTTCTTTAGTTACTGTCTTTGCGGTCCCTTTCTGATTTGCAAGAAAATATCTTCCTTTGATCGTCAAAAAAAGGATGTATACGTCGTATATATTTTACATGCATCGCTTTTCGACGATCACTCTGGCATCTTTGGTAGATCTACATGTATCTTTGGTCGATCCTTTGGTCGCTCGAAAACTGCGAAATATCTTCTTATGGCCTATATATGTACTGCTTTAAATCTTATATTCTTACTGCTAATAAATACTGTCTTCTTAAGTAACGACTATTGTTTATTTTTGGCATTCGATTCTTCTGAACAACTTCAGCCAGTCTCACATTTCTCGCCGCAAAGAAACGTGGTACGGAAATCGTCTCACGATTGTGCGTCCCTGTACTTCTCTTCCTCCTTCGCATGTATTCCACCTTACGTTCGACGAATGAGCGTTTTCTTCGGAAAAGTTTGCCGCACGGATGATCCCTCGATCGCCGAATCGCGCGAATTGCGATCGGCGCTGACGGGACTCTTCGAATAATCCGCTGCTCCTACGACAATAGTCCTCCCGCGCATTCTTCTTCGTATTCTCGTTCACGCTTTCGTATCGTAGTTTCTAATCTTGGCTGTTCGGATACACAAATATTCGAGTGACACCGTCGGCCACGGTGACACGCGCAGATTCGTCGATCTCGCGCATCTCCGCGAGTTTTCGATTCCGAAGACCGGGGCCAGCGAGAGATGCGAGCTCTTAAAATACCTTATCTCACGTTCTCCCTCGGGTATTCTAAAAAGGAGAGTTTTCATTCAATTTCTCACTTTACGGTTTCTGCTGTCGTTCGCGCGAGTGAATTACAAAGCGGTCCGCCGCCACCGCGCAAGATTGCACGCTTTAAAATGTTTGCAAGAGTCCTTCGCGGGTTACCAAAATTTGTACCGCGGTGTATTCTTGGAAAGTGTCCGTGAAAGAGCTAAAAATCTTTACGGCGCGCCTCGCTCTCGCGGTTTCGCATGTTTCGTCTCTCGTCTTACGTTTTGATGCCGCAATAAAGTCACCGTAAATCCCTCGCCGTTCCTTTTCCTTTATTTTTTTCTTAAGAGTGTCAAGAAAAGGGAGCGCGGATATGATTAGTTTTATCGAAAACCCAGTCATCGTTTAATTCGGAAGCATCCTCCTTCATAAAGCTAAGAAGGAGCGGATACTGACGCGTCTCGGAAAATTTCGGAGAAAGCGCACGAAAATATCCACTCACGACTCATCGCGTTGATACGCGTCTTCTGTCCGGAAACTTAATTAAATTAATCATTACAAGAAGGACAATTTATATGTTATAAAGAGACCTCGATATTAAGAAAAAAATCTTTGCCAATATTTATTATTAATTCCTTTCTCTCGCAAAAATTATTAAAATACAGAATATTTTTATTTGTATGCACATTTTCAAACACAGTAAATATTTATTAAATAATATAATTAAATTAACTATAAAAAGAACGTGTATTATTAAAAGGGAGAATTTTTTTAGTGTTAAGAAAAGACTTTTAACGTTTATTGTTAAATTCTTTCTCTTGCAAAAGCTGTTAAAGTATAATAACAATTTTTCTGACTTGTGTGCACATTTTCACAAAAATATACAGCAAAAAATATTTATTAAATAATATAATTAAATTAATTATTATAAAAAGAACGTGTATTATTAAAAGGGAGAATTTTTTAGTGTTAAAAAAAGACCTTTGTTAACGTTTATTATTAAATTTTTTCTCTTGCAAAAGCTGTTAAAGTATAATAACAATTTTTCTGACTTGTGTGCACATTTTCACAAAAATATACAGCAAATATTTATTAAATAATATCTGTTAATCAAATTAATTATAAAAAGAACGTGTGTTGTTAAAAGGAAGAACTTTGTAGTGTTAAGAAAACATTTTTGTTAACGTTTATTATTAGATCTTTCTTCTGTTAAAATATAATGACAATTTTCGTGACTTTTGTGCGCATTTTCGCGCACAGCAAATATTTATTGTTCTGAGAAAAAGGCTTCGAAATTGAGATCCGTCAGAAAAGATCGATTCATCTTCTGTTCACGCTCTGCAGAGAACGATTCAATTTAGATCACGCGAGGAAAAGATTCGATTACGCGTTCACCATAAAAGCCGGATTAATTCTGCCCGACGAATTCAGGAACAAATTCTCGTACGTCCGAGTGAGTTTTCGCGTTATTTCCAATTTGTTTCCGAACGATTTCAAGATCAAGTACGAGTCGGTCACTACTTTCAAGGTAAAGTATCTGCCGGTACACGAAATTGTATTTTGCTCGTGAACTGGCGAGATTAACGCGCGTGCTTCTTCAGGGCGACCCTAAATTCTGCAAACTGGGCTCTGCATTCGCGAAATTTTAAGTAATTCCCTCGACGAAGAAATACCGTTACTGTGCACACACGACGGCTGCGACGGTTCTTTGTCGATGTTACGAAAGTATAAGGGTTTTCTTCGGGTCGGTGAAGTCGTGTTGTTGGGTCCGTGCCAAGATAGGATGCGCTCGCCGTAACCATTTTAGAGTTGAAACGTTTTTGGGAAAATAAAACATTTTACACTTGTTCCCGCGCTCGCTCGCCCGCGGACGAGCCGCGCCGTCGATGTTTTAACGCGCGGGCAGCCGAAATGGAAATGAGAAACGTGCCAAAATTATCGAACGCTTCGAAACATAAAGAAACACGCACGTCCACACGTTGGACATTAACGAAATTCTTTTTTTAAGGCTAAACGTAAATTCTCCGGTTAACCCTGATGGTTCTTCTCCGCGTGTCATCTCCGCGGCGCTACATAAATCTTTTCAAGAAAAATCCACGAAAATTAAGATAAATTCCGCACACGCCTATTAATATCTGCAAAAGTATTAAGTGCAGGATCCTACGGTGTATCGAAACGGGCCGTTTGTATCGCGATTAGCTCATGATACGCGAGCACGTTCTCATTAATCAGCGTTAGGAGCGTTATTAATTTAGAAATAATTTTAATTTACATATATTATTATCTCCGTATTTTCAGTCAGCGATGTCAGATAGACGAACGTAAGGACCGATATCAATTTATGCAACTCTCCGTCCTGCCAATTAGCCATCAATTTCCCGCTAATCTCTGCACGGCGATGGGTGAACGCAGATAAAGTTAATTCTTGAATATTAGCGTCGTCTCCCTTAACCCCCTCTCCCCCTCCCCCTCCTCCCGCCTTCCCAAAGCGGATATCCGCAGTCCCGTCTTTCTTATTTGACTTCGCGGAGATGAGCAACGAACGCGCGGCGTAAATACGACGCGAACGTATAGTCGGGAGAAACTTTTTCCAGATGCGGCTGAGCGATAGGGAGTATCGCGGATGATAAGTGAGACAAGTGGTACCGGCGGATACACAACGAGCACGGGGGATTGCGAAGTCTCGGCGAAATGCTCGAGGGGGCCCCCGCTTTATTTATAACCGGCGCGCGATGGGGTCTCTCTCGTAATTTTTTCCCCCCCGAGTCCCATTAATGCCACGAGCCGGCGGGCTCGGGTAAGCGAAACGATCGAAAACTCCGCGGCAATTAACGCACCGGCCACTTCAAAGGCACATCCGCTTTGATACGGCTCCCTCCCCTTCCTCCCTTCCCCTATGTCGGCGTACGTCGCGCGTTACAACAGAGTTGCCTAGTTGCCGCCACACGTACCGCCGAAAATGAGCCGGGCCAGGCAAGAAATTAGGAGGCCCGTAATGCTGTTTGACGTGCGCGCTATTCTATTTTAGCGTTTACGCATGCGACTGCACTTCGCCGCCACAGGCGAAACCGCCTGGCGGCAAACGCGGAGCGGGTGAGCGCTCCTCGGAAATACCTGAGGGCAAAACGAAGCGAGAGAGAGAGAGAGAGAGGTGCTATGGACTTCCCCGCATTTTTCGCGTGTCTATCTATGATGATGTCACAGGTAAAGCTCATTGGGTACACTGAGAGAAATCGTTTGGTAGTATATTATAGTGATCAAATGAGTTTTATAGTTACTGGTACCAAAAACTTTGTTACATTTAATAAAAAAAACCAAAAACTTTTTGTAATTTGTTGTATGAAAATAATTATTTGGTTAAGACTACAAATTGTTCGGTCAAATCAACTATTATATTTAGTAACTATCACTATAAAATTCATTTGATCACTAAACAACCAAACTTTGATTAATTTTACAAAACATTTCTCTCAGTGTAAAACCGGGTTAAGTTTAACCATAGGTTAACCGGATAATTAAAAATCAGACCTGGATTACCGAGCCACGGAATGGTTCCGATCGCGATTTCAAAATTAGATGGTCCCATAACTTAGATCCGAGCTGCGCTTCGGATTGCCAAAACAGCGTATCAGAGCCGATGATTCATCACCGATGCGCGACGAAGATTCGGATACAAAATTGCACATGGCGCGACTTTGTCCCATCTAATAATTCGACACAGTAAGACCATTATCAGAGGAGAGTTTCCGGAAGACGGTTAGTTACGCGAGATCGTATCATAACTTGATCGATGGCCGTGCTGGAATATTTGGAGCGGAATGTGATCGTTTCGTACAGCGTGAATCGAATAAATCGTTTATTGCGTGGGATCGTATCTCGACTGTGACTGTAACTGCTAGACATTTTCCATCGAAATATTTCCAAGAATGTTTTAATCGGATTGCAACCGGATCGCGAATGGGATCCGCGGGCGCGATCATCATCCCCGCGGTGTAAATCGAGTCTTGATGCGTCCCCGCACCCTCCTGCCCCCTTCCAACCTCATTCAGAATGTTTATCATCTGCGTTCTTTACTTAGTGATATTAAGTATGGACTATGGCAATGCTATTCGCTGCTTTTTTAGCCGTGTACCTTTAAGATGCCATTGCAGGCATTCCTTGGAAAGCGCTGATGGTAATCGCGCAAAGTCTTTCGGATTGCCGACATCGCTCGCCGGACTTTATCCGCCGCGTTGCTTCTGACAAAAGAAACCTTTGCAGAAAATCTAAGATACGATCAGACGAAAAGCGTCCAACTCCGGTGTTATTAACGTGTTATTACGTGAGATAATTTTATTTCTAGAGACACACACACACGCTCACGCAATGTGCCACTTTTTGTATAAAACAAAATAGAAAATAACGTTTAAGTTATAGCGAGCTGCTTGCGAAAATAATTAAAGCACAAAATCAAATATTTGCGAATCTTACTCTGTAAATCTGAGTCAGTGAAATCTTTTTGATTTGCAGTGCTATACTTATAACTGATCATCAGTGATAATTCACTGTCTTTCATGTCTATTTTCACCAATGCAGCTTAACTTTGATCTCAGTTTAACTTACACTTTATCCTTTTCTAATTCTTAGAACTAGAAAAAGATAAAGATCGAGTTAGTTAAACCGAGATCAAAGTTAAGCTGCATAGGTGGAAATGGACATCAGTGATTCCGCTTAAGAGGGTGGTAATTCGCAGTGATAATACACTGATCGAAATCACTGAAAGACAGTGCATACATCACTGATTGATATAGTTATAAGTATACACTGAGAGAAAAAATTGTAGTGCTGACAACTATAAGGGGACAACCATACAAATTTTATTAATAGAATTATAATATGTAGTTAAGTGAACTATATTATAGTTATTGGAACTAAATTAATGGTTAAGAGAACTAATAAAAAATAGTTGTATTATACTATATAATATACTATTTACAACTATTGTTTATTAGTTCTCTTAACCATTAATTTAGTTCCAATAACTATAATATAGTTCATTTAACTACAGTACCGGTCAAAATTATATCACCTTTCGATTTTTTAGCATAACTTTTATTGAAGTGTATTGAATGCACTGAAAATTTTGTAGTAAACACTTGATGAAAGGTACACCTTGTACATGAAGTGTAATGAGATTTGACAATATATGCTATGATCTTTGAATTTTTTCTTAATTTTTTCATAGTCACTTTTGTGCTTTCTTTGTTTTTCGTGTCGCAATCATTGTTTTTATCATCACAACTTAGTTTTAGCAGTTAGATTTAATATTCCACATTATTTAGACTTGTTATAATGACTCAAAGTTTATGATTGAAATTTAACATATTTTAGAAATTTCAAATAAAATTAATTTTTTACAAGTTGCTGTTTTCATTATTTGATAAAAAGTTATTATTTACGTAAGTTATACTTATTATTAAAAGATATTATGATTTAATAGAGATTCGTGCCCTTTAAAACAAGTTATACTAAAAAAATATCGAAAGGTGATATAATTTTGGCCGGTACTGTACATTATAATTATATTAACAAAATTTGTATGGATGACCCCTTATAGTTGCCACCACTACAATTTTTTCTCTCAGTGTACCACTGAAATCAAGCTGTTCACTGTCTTTCAGTGAACAATACACTGATTCCGATTTAGAGAGTGATCGATAAGAAAACCGTTTTACACGTGCTGCGCACAGAATGCAATCAAGGCGCTTTAATGACCCTCTTCTTGCAAAGATACACGTGTAGCCTAAATTAGTCCAGCGTGCCTACGTTCGCCGCACATACAAAAATACGAGCTTAATGTACGACTCCGGGGTACTCTGGGGTACTTGAAAATTCTCACTATACTCGTTGTATAACTCGCGTTCTGACGATTACACAACGTTGTAACGGCACTTTGGATGGATATTTACTAATAAAGGTGCGCGCGAAGAGCAACGGAAGTGATACATCACCGGTAATAGGTGATACTCAGACAATCGCGAGAGGAGACCGATATAGAGAAACGCTTCACGCTTGATCTCGTAACTGGGCTTTTGTGAATTAGCGTTGACGCTTGTAGTAAACGCGTTTGGCGGCAAGGTTTAAATAAAGCGCGGCGATGTTATTCGATTAGCATTGAGCGTTGCCCGGGCGCGTCGTATCTGTTTAATCGCGCGAATCAAGATATCCGCGATGACAAATGGAACTCACGACACATTTAGAGCAGTTTAAATTGATACAATGGCGAAGATCAACGTATCAAAGTGGAGAAAGGTGGAGAAGCTTCTACATCGCGTGTCTCGTATCGCGTCATGTTCCAACGTATCTCATCTCTTTCGAGCACCATCTCGTCTCTCACGTTAACGCAATCTTTCTACATCAATATATTTTTCTATATATAATAATATTGTTAAATAAAATAAAGAAGGAAGCAAACGAAAATTTTATTAAACATAACAAATTTGAATTGGAGATATCATTTCACTCGCGGTTCGCGAACGTGAGAAACGCGTATGCACTTTAATTAGAATGCAATTCAATGAACGGTAATAAGTGACAGGGCAAGAAGTAACGGGAGGTACGACTGAAAAAGCTTGGAGACGTCCGTGCGCGGTGAAGGATCGCGATGAACTTCAGTTATTGTTTCTATGTTCCATCGTTCGTATGGTAATACTTCTTCTTAAACGGGGTCTACAATGCTATTGCACACTCATTCGGTTACGTTTTAAAGTCGCGAAAGCAGTCGCAAAAGCGGTACGTTTCCGGTTGCAGAACAGTCGTAGTCGTAGACGTCGTAGTCGCTTGAATCAGTTCAATTCCAATTGCAGCGATTACGATCATAACATTTCACTACGACGGACCAATCAGAGAAGCACGAAAAAGAGAGTATCGTATATTATGTTGTGCATAACAAAACAAAAAAATAAATTTTTTGCAATAAATTCTTTTATACAGTTTTTCGAGAAAAGGGGTGATAATAGAGCTTGTAAGTACCGAAATTAAATTAATTAGTAATTTTATTTTTGGCGATATTACATACATTTCTGGATTCTTCTTAAAAAGCTGTATTTTAAGTCTGACAAGTATGCGGCACGCAGTTTGGGGAATCTCGTAAATATTTGTAAATTTATCTAGAAAATTATTGAGAGAGCATGAAGATCTGCTTTCGACAGTATAGCCTTTCTGGTTATTTAAATGTTGATACTTTCCGGACATATTAGGATATCGTTTATATTGAAAACGAAAAAATAACACGAAAGCAAAATAAAGTCTTGGTATTCGCAGTATTTTATTTCACGGTTTTCTGTTTCGGTAATTTCACGAGTGTTTCGGGGTATTTTTTAAAAATTAATTTGATTCACAGATATGATGATTAATTGAATTATATAGACACAACTCTGCAATTTTTAAATTGCGATTTAATGAAACAACATTGCGACTGCATTGTAAATCCCGTTCTATTCTTCAGAAATTTCAATATCAAGCAGAAACAAATTATAAATTCAGACGCAAAGGCGTAGCGAAAATTTGTAGCATCCGAGGATATTCGTGCTCCAATATTTTATGTAAAATGATCTTTTCTAAAATTAATAATGATCACATAGAAACATATTTTATATTTTTACATCTAGTCTCGTTATCCAAACGTCGAATAAAAGAAGTCGCTCTATGAATTTTTTGGATTTTACGTAAAATAAATTAATTTATTGTTTTTTTTTCCAAATCAATTCTTTTTAAGTTATCTTCCGGCATCTTGCTAAGAACAAGATTATTTCATATGTATTCACATGTCATTTAAGATATAAATATCGCGTCAATATTTCAAACTTTTGTAAGCCAAACATTTACTAACCTTGCTGAGTTTACTGAAGAAACATACGTAATTGCATGGAAATTGGAGATATTATTATACGGATTATTATTAGAGTATTATATATCACATAGCTATATATATCATAACTTGCGTTTATTTTTTAATAAATTATTAAAGTAGATACAAGAAACTTGCATCTATTTCTGGCACTTTCCAAAATTAACTAGAGTTGAATCCTTCATTATCTCTCTTCGATTCTATTAAATAGCGAAAACAAAATACACAGAAAAAACAATATCAAACATTATACTGAGAGAAATCGTTTGGTAAGATCAACGTTTGGTTGAATAGTGATCAAATGAATTTTGTAGTTACTGGTACCAAAAACAGTTTTAATTACATTTAACAAAACTTTTTGTAATTTGTTGTATGAAAATAATTATTTGGTTAAGGCTACAAATTGTTTAATCGAAACAACTATATATTTAGTAATTATAACTATAAAATTCATTTGATCACTATTCAACCAAACGTTAGTTGATCTTACCAAACGGTTTCTCTCAGTGTAGTGTTTGATATTGTTTTTTCTGTGTACTTTGTTTTCGCTATTTGACAGAATCGAAGAGAGATAATGAAGGATTCAACTCTAGTTAATTTTGAAAAGTGTCACAAATAGATGCAAATTTCTTGTATCTATTTTAATAATTTATTAAAAAATAAACGTAATACACTGAAAAAAAAAGACTGGTTATAATTACCAAATGTATAGTGAAATAGTATCAATTAAATATTTGGCCAGTGTAACCAAAAATAATTTTACTTTTCTAAATATTTAGTAACTTATACCAGATTTGATAATATTTACTAAACATTTAGAAAAATAAAATTATTTTTGGTTATATTGACAAAATATTTAATTGATACTATTTCACTATATATTTGGTAGTTGGAACCAGACTTTTTTTTTCAGTGTAAATTATGATATATATAGCTATGTGATATATAATACTCTAATAATAATCCGTATAATCAAACCGTAGTTGATTTTACCAAATATTTCTCTCAGTGTAGTTGACTGTACTCGATACATCATAAACCACTAAACGAAAATGTAAGAAATGAGAGAACTCTTTCGTACGCGCGCTCCGTCTCCAAATCTCTCAAGATACTCCGCGATTTCTTGTAAAGGGAGATAATCTACACACGGGGCTCCGCACGAGATGTGAGACCGTTCGAACGATAGCCCAAACATGCGAGATCCACGCGGGACGAGGCTGCGCTCGGCCGAGTCACCCGTCCAGCATGCTTGCCACGTTCGCGAGCAATGCATCATCGCGAACAAGGGTCGTCCGAAAATACCCGCAAAGCAGCAATCAGCGATTGAAATCCACGTAATTTCGCCGAGCGCGGTTTTCGTCGTGCAACTAGGCAAGCTCGCGTCAAAGATGTCTCTCATAACATAAAATTCTCAAACAAATGTATAGCGACATTATTTTCGCGTGTCCGCGTGTGTCAGCGTGTCGAAATTGATACTTCTCAAAGTCGCATATTATGCTCTCGATGACAGAGAAATTTCGCAACGTCACACCTCGAGGTGTAAAATGCGACACGGTAAACGCTGAATCTCGCGCTAAGTCACTTATCACGTAATTATAATTATAAGTGAGCGTGACAATTTCGTTTCTACACTAGCATTATCGTTCGGCCGACAACGTGACGCGGGATCAGTGCGTTTATCGCGCACTAGATACGCGTATAACCGTTGCATAAAATCTCTATAATGATCTCTTGCAACCGAAGGAAGTTTTATTCTCGAGTACGACGGCAATCTTGAATAATCTCGCGCGAACAGATTTTCCCCCGAGGCGCACCACCACCACCG
>QKQZ01006072.1:0-11727 GCA_003595255.1 Solenopsis fugax | reverse complement strand
TATATATATAATGTTTCGAACGCTTACTGTGTGAAAACAGAACGAGATAGGAGGTTCGAACAAGGAAGTAAAAAAAGTTCGAAATCTCTTCTTTCGATTGATATGGTTCATTAACTTTACTTACTTTTGGTCTACTAGAATTCGAACGTCTCGGCAGCAAAGTTTTGTTGGGACCTATAGGACGATCATTGTGTGTGAGTGTAAATTTTTTTGAGAGTAATCTAATATAAGAAAATCAGACAAAACATGTTTGAACAGGTCCATTTGCATATGTTACTCGCATATACTCTGTCTAAAGTTAGAATACTAGAATCTAGTGCTGTGGAAAAGGAGGCTTTTGTGCGGAGTCCGAAATATATCATGAAACACATCAATTTTCAATTTTAGACACCTTAACTTATTAAAAAATACCTTATATTCGCCTTGTTAGTTCGCCTTTAGCTATAAAACACAGTATTTGAAAGTCCTTAAAAGTTTTTTGTTGCAAAGATATAATGTTTTAAAGAAAAAGTGGATTTTTTAACCATTTTCATTTTCGCTTAATAATTTTTCTTTTATAACTTTACAATAAATTATTTTTCGGTAATGCCGATTATGCAGTAACATTTCTAAGATTCTGAACTTTCATTTGAAATAATTTGTTGAAAAATATTGATTGGAACCAAAATTATAGCATCTCAAAGTTGAAAAAGTCTCCCAGACCGGAAAATTGTTAATGTAATTTTCCGGATCGGTGTGTTTAAGGGTTAAAGAACTTTAGTTCTTCCATAGTATATAAGTAATTTTTTTCGTATTCTTGTAGTCTTTAGGAAAGAATTATAGAAGAATATAAGTCAGTTCTTTTTTTTGCCATTGAAATAATCGCTCTCTTTTTCTTTGTTAACAGCAAAACACACCGTCGGATCCCAACACGTCACTGCTAAGTCCTCAATCTAATAAATCTCTCAATTCCAACTTTTCCATCAAATCGCCTCTTTCGCCTACTACCCCAGTTTTATCGCCTACCTCAAAACTGATCCCAAAAATACCTAACATGGTCTCTCCAAATACTCCTTCTAGTACCAATAAATCGAAAAGACGGCGCGATCGCGAGAATCGGAAAAATTCACAACACTATCAGGAATCGGACATCTTAGACTCATATTATCGCAGTTCGCCGGCTGATAAGATTTCTGATTACGAAGACATTTGGAATACGACTGACCAGTCGACACATTCGACTTGGAACGATAGATTAAAAGATAACATGGTCGTCTACACCCTGCAAGATTGTGTGAAAAATTCTAATGACTATCTGATGAGTCCTAGAGAATCCGAAAAGAGTCTTGTCAACGAAAGATTACCTGAGGAAGAACAAATGATTCTGAAGAACGACAGGTTTATTCTGAAAAATGATAAAATGAGACACAAGGAAATAATGAGTCCAGAATTTAGTAGTTTTAAACCTGTTCCGGAAATGAAGAGTCCTGACCAGAATTTACCAGAAGAAACTGGTATGGGAAAGAGGCCTGATCTGCTATCTAGAGTTTGTAAGGTTCTATTAGATTGTTATACAATATATAAAGTTATAAGATATATAAAAGTTTGTATAAAAGATTACACAATAATCGTGTACGAAAAATTAGAAATTTTTAAGATAAATGTACCGAATACGGGACCCTGCTTCGATAATCTTGACCTTGATATATGTTGTCAAGGTCATGATCTTGAGTAATCTTCAAAAAGTTTTAACCGGCACTCATCCTTCATTAAAAAATTATTAACAAAAAATGTTTCATAAATAGAACGAAATTTCTAAGAATTGGATTTCTGTTTCTCACTTCGCATGAAGAAAGTACATTCGCATGTACTTTCCTCAAGTAAGTTAATAGATCCATACCACAATATTTATTATTTGTTATATTATAACTATTCAGTATTCGTACATGTGGAACAATACAATTATACTTTGTTTCGCCCCATAAACAGGGAAGGTGTGTGGTGGACTTTCGCATGGAAAGTCGCAAACATATATGAAACAGTACAATTATAGACCTCGTTTTGCCCCATAAGCACAAATTCTTTAAAATAATTCTCTGTTTCTTCTTATACAATTTATCAATTTATTATGATTTTAAATAAGAGAATTTGTTTTTAAAGTAGAAAATTCGTGTTTTTATTAACTTGATTGCCATTTCTTTGGACAGGGCAAGAATCCTCCAGGTGAGCCTCATTACTAAGAAATATACATTTAACTTGCCAACATTATTTGTTAATAATTTTTTAACGAAGGGCGAGCGACAGTTAAAACCTCTTGAAGTTTACTCAAGATCATGACTTTGATTGATAATATATCAAGATCAAAATCATCGCACCAGGGTTCCTTATTCGGTATATTTACCATTTTTTAATTAAATTAGAAGGGCATGTTCACTTAGATCAGGGTTTTCCAAAGAATTGTGATTCATTGGTGGGTGGTGAACCGATTTTTCATGGATCGCGAAAAATTGTTCAATCATGGAATCAAAATTAAATTTTTAAAATAAACAATTATCAAGCTTCCTGCTCATAGAAATGATTTATATTGATGACGTTAAAGCTGTATCAACAAAAATAGAAAATATTCTTCACTTCTTTATCTCATTATAAACAATATTCAAGAAATAAATATACAAAATTGTATTCAATAACAAATTAAAAGTGAGGAGTATTAATGTGACATAAATAAATAACAAATTTAACGTCCTCTACCATGCTTTTTTATATACAATAAAACTAGATGGGTCATTAATGTTTGCCGTTTTAAAAAATGGGTCCACACAAGTTTTGGAGAACCTTGATCTAGACGGATCATAACAAGGATCTAATCTTGCAAAATTTTTGTGGAAAAACGGAAAGAGATAAAGAAGTCGTATTTATTCCATTGTAAAGTTATACTTTTCTGTATTTACATTTTATTAAAGTATAATATAAAAAGACGTTATTATTCAAGTTTTCTTAATTCATGTTTTCAAAAATGCGTAACTTAAAGATAGACCGATCGACTTGCAATTTTAAACATTTTTTCGAAATACTAAAAACTACTTGACGAAATATTTTTTTATGATGCTTTATTTTTTGCCACAGTTAAAAGCGAGCAAAATTTATAGTTAAAACTACTCTACTATTGATTTTGACCAGATGCCATTTTATTCTAATACAATATATTGAAAACAAAATTCAAAACAGACTCGGCAATATTAAAATTAAGTAATGAAACAAAGGATATGCGAGTCAAACGCGGTAGTTGGTGCATCAATAATACAGTGTAAATATATTTAGTAAATGCTTAATACATCGATAGCGCAAATAAATGTACGAATAATGTACGAATTCTTCATTGAGAGGAATATTTTTAAATGTCTTACTTCTGAGATGTTACATATTAAATCTCAAAGAGAGAATTTGAATTTACAAACAGATACTGATTTTCTCGATCATGCCTACACTGCGATCTTAGACAAATTATAATTTTTTGACCTCTCTAGTACATATCGACAATGAATTTCGTTCTCATTTGTACTCGTACTGTTGACGATGAAACATCGACTATTCCTGTGCCGCTGTATTTATTATATTATACAATTTTATCCATTTAGTTTTATTTCCGACGTTAAGTACGTTGATTTAAAAAAAATTTATTCAACTGACAATTTGTTACTTTACGATTTGACGAGATGTGGCAGTGCTGGTGAGTTGTTTGACATTTTCATTTTTTATTTTATAACTTCGATGATTCATGTCTACTATTCATCATAGTTTACTGCATGATCTATCTCATGTCCATCTGGCTTATCAACCTTGTGGGACATTGCTTTGAGAATTCTTTGAGAATATTTGAATTCATGGAGATGACTACACGGCTTGTCATTTTCTCGCTCTCGAGTCGGATACAACCGGTGCTATGTGAATCTAAGAAGTTTTTTATAATTGGAGATATTCGACCGATTAATGTAGTACATACAATTTGAAATAAGAAAAGCCTTCTACGGTCGTAGCTAGATCTTCGTGCTATGTTTATTTGTGTGATTTTATAAACCCATTCAAACTTAACGAAACTGCGCGCTGATTACTTTTCAGACATAACCCAGCCCTAAGTTAAATCCGAATGAGTAATATCACGTTTTTTATTAAATTAAAATTAATTTAATAATAATTGATGCTGACTTGCATCTGGATATTAAAACTCTACCCTCNTTATACCCCTTGAAAAAACTGTAAAGAATTTATTGCGAAAAATATCACCTCAGCCAGGGTTCGAACCTGGAACCTTCCGAATCTCCGGTCCGGGCATCTTACCACTTCGACCACTGAGGCCTCGGTGATATTTCTCGCAATAATCGTATATGAGTGAGCACGCATGTTTTTAGGCGCGTGATTTAAAATTGGAGATATTCGACCGATTAATGTAGTACATACAATTTGAAATAAGAAAAGCCTTCTACAGTCTATGTCTGAAAAGTAATCAGCGCGCAATTTCGTTAAGTTTGAATGGGTTTATAAAATCACACAAATAAACATAGCACGAAGATCTAGCTACAACCGTAGAAGGCTTTTCTTATTTCAAATTGTATGTACTACATTAATCGGTCTAATATCTCCAATTTTAAATCACGCGCCTAAAAACATGCGTGCTCACTCATATACGATTATTGCGAGAAATATCACCGAGGCCTCAGTGGTCGAAGTGGTAAGATGCCCGGACCGGAGATTCGGAAGGTTCCAGGTTCGAACCCTGGCTGAGGTGATATTTTTCGCAATAAATTCTTTACAGTTTTTTCAAAGGGGGGGAGGGTAGAGTTTTAATATCCAGATGCAAGTCAGTATCAATCATTATTAAATTAATTTTAATTTAATAATGACGTGATATTACTCATTCGGATTTAACTTAGGGCTGGGTTTTGTCTGAAAAGTAATCAGCGCGCAGTTTCGTTAAGTTTCAATGGGTTTATAAAATCACACAAATAAACATAGCACGAAGATCTAGCTACGACCGTAGAAGGCTTTTTTTATTTCAAGTTTTTTATAATATTCGTCATCGTTCTATGACCACTACGATTATACAATTATTAGCATATTATTTTCGTTAATTATTAACCATCGTTGAGAATGACTTCAAAGAAAGTCGAAACGCATCCGATGCTTATTTACGTTTAAGAATAATTTTCGACATTTATTTACGCTATCGATGTATTAAGCATTTACTAAATATATTTACATTGTATTATTGACGCACCAACTACCGTATTTGAGTCGCATATCCTTTGTTTCATTGCTTAATTTTAATATTGAAAACAGCTGTACCAACTAAATCTATGTTATAAATTTATAACGTCATTATTATTTTGTTTTCTGATCTTGTAAAAACAGCAGTTTTACTAATGTAAACTTTTTTAAAAAAATATGATTTAAGAAAACTTAAATAATTAATTCTATTTGAAAAAATTTTTTCTCTATTTACTCTTGTTCCTAATAATATAAAGATGGTACCTGATTCATTTCTTAATTTTCTTATTAACGGTTTGGAAGAAATCAAAACGTTGTTGATGTTGTTGTTATTCAAATATCAATCAGTTTGTTTGGATGGATCTGAAGATTGTTGCCTCAGGGCAACGGGTGCGAAAGGGTTAACGTCATTTTGTATTATTTTTTTATAATAAAATGTAAATGTTAAATAAAAAAGTATAACTTTTACAATGAAACAAACTCGACTTTCTTATCTTTTTCTGTTTTTCCACAAAATTTTCAAAGTCTTTTTTTTTAACCTGTCAAGGATATGTACATTCTTAATAAAATTATAGGTTGTTGGAACAATTAGGAGTTTTATTTATTTTTAATTTATTATATTATTAAATTTTGTTAATGATAAAAGAATAATATTATATGGAATAAATACTACACAAATATCAGGTATATATTGAATTAAAAGCTGATAAGCTCTTTTTGATTATTAATTTCTAATTCGTAATGATTTTTTTTATTACTTTTTTTATTATTAAATCTTAAAAAATTTTTTTCTGTTTAAAGAATTTTTTAAAGGTTTTGATATTAGATTCTTTTTATAGGCAGTGCCAACTCATTGAACAACCCCAACACGATAACGCCTCCAAGAAACAAATTGGGTCTTGTTTTGGCAAAATCGGAAAGCAACAGTCCTCAGACGCCCGAATCTAAACAGAACAGTCCCTTCTATGCGGAACCAGCCGATGCCATTGTTCAAAGCGCCATTATAATTCCGAGAAGACGATCGAGCAAAATCAATCCGGCGATGAATAAGTACCGACACAGCGAACCAGGTTGGTTACAAAGTCCGATTGGGAATGGTGTTAATCAATTGCATTCTGTTGATTGCTGGGAGGAGCCTTCTGAAGAGACGGAGGATAAGACGCCGTTAATCTCGTCGTCAGTCGATAACTTAGCGAAAAGATTGACTCAAACTAAAGAGACGAAGAAGATTCCTCGAGCAAAGCCAGTCCAACCACCGAAGATCAGAACTAAAGTGTACAATGATATTTTTTGGGCGGTAGATTCTAGCTGGGAGTTTATCGGTATGTTTTATATTGAAAAAAAGTACACTACTCGAAAAATTATTTTTTAAAGCATAAATTACATTAAACGTCAACGATTAAGGAGGATAAATTGCTATAATTTTATAAATATTTCGAAGCAATTATATGTATATTTTGTTTGTTTTTTAAATGATTTTAATACCATAACAAATATTGTAGAGTATCAGCCTCTAAATATGAATAACAAGAAATAAGAAAAAATACTATTTTTCAGCTGAAGCGGATCTTCGTGTTTACTTGACATCGTAGGGTCACTCGCATCCGAGTAAAATTTCCCGCGTCACGTACACCGATACACTACGTACTGCACATTTATACGTGCATAAGATGCTATCGTATCTCTTGAAATTATATATCTTATTGGCTCTTTCACTTTTGTCGATCGCTCTCTCGCTCGTCTTTTCGTTTTCTTGCTCATCACTCGATCAGTTGGTGACGTGACTGTAAACGAGCGCCACCAGTGTCGAAAATATGAAATGTATCCCGACAACAATGTTTCTTACATGAAAAATTCGAGACTTGGACTTTTTCATCACGATATCTCCGCTTGTAGGGCACGAAGAGAAAAAATAAAAACACTTTTATTATACAATTTATTTTCAAGTTATCGATTGAAACTAACTTGATCGGTTCAACCGTTACTGACAATGAGAACCGATAATCTTGGAAGTCGCTGGATCGCGCTAAGGCCTAAAGAGATAAGGTCTTGCCTTGCGCGTTACTTTGCACGATACATTACCATGTCTCTTGATGTGTTGATATATTTCCCAGTCATGTAATGATATCGTTTATAAAGACTTTTTTTGTTTTGTTGGGACCAATACTGAGAATACATGGAGCGGTAACATCGCTTGTACCACGCGAGAAATATTTGCCTAATTGTATGTGTTGTGCCCCTTGTGCACACTAGGGAAGATTCGGGATTCGCTTCGTCCTAAGAGTTAGGACTCACGAGAACGCCGCTTGGACTGGGTAGAGATTCAAACACACCGCACTTTCCAAACTAAAAAACTCGTATTTATTTCATATTACTTTGTTAGTACACTTAGTACTTAATAATAGACGCCCCGGTAGTGTAATCTTGACGCTTGTGTCTCAGCGCGCGTTATCGCGGAATCAAGTTACAACGCGGCGAGAATGACACGCGCGGCTTGTGAACACGCTTGGACGGTTGTCGAATATGCTCTTTACCGCTTCCAAATTCGGTGGCTCTATTTATTGCTAAATACTGCTTGCGCTGACTAAAGATGATGTGCGAACTTGCAGGTCCAAAGATCGATAATTCGAATCAAAGCTTTCGATTCGGAGCTTTCGCGTTCTCTACGATAGTCTTTCAAAAGAAAATTTAAAAGACTATCTGCGTCTTCCGCTGTTCTCGCATATCGGCAATTTCCAAAGTGCAAGCACTGCGAGTATGTTTGCTTAAACGCATAGCAATGAAATCGCTTCTTGTTGCTGCGTTCGGATGGTAGCTTTGACTACAACATATGTGACAGGATACGTTTGTACCCCACTATAGTTAAGAATTAAGCTCGAAGATTCGAAAAATAGCATATTTTCTAATTTTTTATGATTTTAATTAATTTTATTTATTTTAAGCAAAAAGATACATATATAATAAAAAATTTTTAGAATATTGAATACCTGTTAAAAATTTTTAATATTTATTCAATCGTTATCCTTAAGTATAAAAAGTGGAAATGTTGGATATACAGATAATTAATTACTAATTATTTCAAATAGGTAATGAAACCGAAGAGCCAGATTGCGAACTGGACTATGACTGTGATGCCGATTATGATGGTAACAATGTAGCAAGGAAATTTCCTGATGATGGCGAATGCAATAAAAGTATTGTTGGGACTATCTTAACTGTCCAAAATATTATTCTACAACGGTGAGTTTTTTTAATATGAACAAAATCACGAAATTTTATGATAATTTATAAAGAATATTAATAATAAGAACTAAAAAGTTATTAAATAGATAAAAATCAATAAAAAATGGGAGTCAACATGATTTTTGTGTTAATTAAAATATTTATATATGGTGAAAATTTTTTTCATATTTTTTATACGAATTGGAACATTTTTCAGAAATACTCAGAAATAGAAAATCTACATCTTTTCTTAGAACTTTTACATGTAAAAAATAAAATTTTACAGGGCTAATGAGAGTAAACGCGTAGTAATTCGCATCGATTGGTGAGTTCTCAACGTTTTTCTCGGCTTTTTTTTAGATAATCTAACATCAAACATTTCTTAACTTTAGAACCTTTTTATTCTATTGATTGTCACTGGTCTATTCAACCACGTGTCAACGCAACATCTTGAAATTATTGAGATACTCCTCGATCATGTTAAGGACATTATTATCTGGAGAATTATTGTTATGCTGAAGATGCTCCGAAGTGGGACCGAAACGTTGATATGAAAATAATTTTTGAATAAAAGGAATTTATTGCGCATCAATTACTGCACGTTTACTCTCATTAGCCCTGTAAAATTCTATTTTTGGCAATTTCGAGTCTAACATTTTTATTTTACATGTGAATTCTAAAATATTTTGAGATTTCTCATTCCATAATTTCTAAAAAAAAATATTTTTAACTTTTTTAGATTTTATAACATTTCATAAAAAATTATAAAAAATTCTTAAAAATCTTAGGTCATTTCATAATTAACATATATGAAAAATTCTGAGAAAAGAAGTAGATATTCTGTTTTTTCTGAATATTTCTAAAAAATATTTCAATTCGTACAAAATCTGAAAAAATTATAAAATTACACAGATATTCTGAAAAATTGTACGAAACATTTAGAGAAAAATTTTCATCAGGATGTTAAACATTAACTAACATAAAATTATTAACATTATACAGGGTGTCCCAAAAAGCTCGGATCCCCTCTTAAGAACGGATTCTTTAGAACATTCTAAGAAAAAAATTCTAATACAAAAATGTCGAAGATATAATGGTTTTCAAATTATTCGCGATTAAAGTTTACGAATCCCAGAGCTAACATTTCGCACGCTCAGGCATAGTGACATGATAAGGAGTGAAGGTACCACAAAGGTACCTCTTGACATTGAGGTTATCATATAAATACGCAATGACATTTTTATTAAGAAATTATTTCTATTGGAAACATATTTGTACATTACATATGCATAATTAATGTTTTCAACAAAATATCAATTCAATAAAAAGATGTTACAATAGCCGTTGGATCAGCTATCAAACTTATAATTAACATATTCAATCTTTTATCAACATAAATTATCGATATTATCGATATATTATATAAAAGTTCTTATCATATGAACATGGTAATGAATTTACTTTGGTCGGCCGATCACCAGTGCTACAATAAAGTTGCAATTTCGATGTAAAAGGTCCGATTTAGACACGAGTCCTTTCGAACTTTGGAACATACTTTACAATAAAATGCAAAAGTGATCACGAAACGCGTGATTGAATTCTACATTCTTTAATTATCTTAAATCAATTACCTTTCAAAATTTTAGTAGCTTTTAAATAATGATTTACAAGGATTTTCTTTTTTTTTTAATTTTCACACGATAGCTGAAGATGCATATTCGTGTCTATTCTATGAATGGTATGACAGTGTTTTATGTTGTATCCCCGCAAGGGAAAGGGTTCGGATTGTAAAAGATGCCACGTATATCCGATATCTTTAGACCGTTACAACTATAATTATTGTGCTCGTGTTTATCGGAATACCACCGAGGTCCGTGATGCGCAGACAGAGAGAGAGCCCCGGATCCTCGGTACGCGTGTACATATCTCGCGTTCGTTGTCCCCAGTGTCATCCTAGTTCGCTCGCATATCCTATCGCGCTATTGTATTTACACACCTAACTTAAAATAATATGTAATTATGTAACAGACAGAGAACTATCAAACTGCTGTCACATGTTCTGTGTCTTATAAGGACTTTACATTATAAATGGCACGCAAATCTACTTAACCGTATTCATTTAAATTAAAAACATCCTATTTGGAACACGGTTTAATTTAGCTCACTCTCCTTTATTTATATATTGATAAAAACTTTCTATTAGCACGAAAATCCAATTTGACTCGTAATTTTGCCTTTTTTATAAACAAGTTAAATTAATTTGCCAATACGAGCTTACGCGGTTGTTAGTGCGAACACAAGAAGATTACTATATTAAATTTTTATGAGTAATAAAAAATATAATTTGAATTTTTCATACAATAAATTTGATGGTGAAATGCAAAGTTATTGCAGTGTTATAACGTCTAGACGTTTCAATCCATGATGTGGATTCTTCTCAGTGAAATATCGAATAAGAACCGGTGCAAACTTAACGAATGTAAGCTCTCCTCCCTCGTTATTTATTTACATGCAAAATTTATGTCAAATTTGTTCATAATTGAGTCTATTAACAATAACGTAAAGATTTTTTTACTATGTATTATAAATCAAGAATTAAAAATTTTGTATAATATAATATTTAAAATTGACAAATAATAGAGAAATTATAAACAATTACCTTAAATTACAGAAAGAGAGATCAAGCTGAGTGTGTATGTATATGAGTTTACAGAATTGTGACGATATAGGGAAGACGTATGTATCTCCCCTCTCTGTCCTTCCCGATCACTTATACATTATTAGCGTTTATGAAAGAATTAGAATCATCGAATTAGATCGAGATATATTGGATCGAGAAGCTCCGCATCATTTTGCAAATTTAACCCTTTTTTTATATAGGGGAGAGAGGGGCTATTCGTTGCGGTTTTTTTTTCTTTTGCGTCTTCTGAGTCCTGTATTCATTTAAAAAAAAAAGTTGGACGGTTTGAAAGGTTGAATCTTCCTTTTCACAATGCCGTTATAGANCGTTATAGATAAAACACGGAAATGTACTTGCTTTGAACTACATATAAAAATGTCGATCAGTGCCAAGTATTTCGAATAGCTCCAAGCCCGGGGTAACTCATCCGTAACTAGTCCAGGAATATTCTGAAATTTGTGTTTTAAGATGAAAAAATGTAAAAAAGCTGTTGTTAAGACTCTGTTTTATTCAGGAAGGGATATATAGTATTATTAAGAAAAGTTACACACAATAAAAAAAAATAAACACACAATAGAGAA
>QKQZ01006068.1:0-11293 GCA_003595255.1 Solenopsis fugax | reverse complement strand
ATTTCTTACAGTCGTTTGTAACGTCAAAATATGAAGAAGTCTGTCACTTCTCAGAATATTGTTCACGTCTCAGAATAACCTAATCTAACCTAAGCAAAACGCGAAAAAATGTGAAAAAAAAACGTATTGGAACGTTAAAAAAACCGTTGGAAAAAACGGTAAATAATCGTCGATGTAATGGCGGGGAAAGGAAACAAGTAAGAAACATGTGGCGATACGCATCCGATCGCCACGAGTTGCACGAACTGCGCGCAACTCAGAGCCAATACTAGCGCTCGCTCGCTCGCGAACGACTCGAGGCGCTTGCTCGCATCACTCCCCACTCAGCGCGCTCCATTAGTGACTACCGCCCGCGTCGCGCGATCCGCCGGCCTAACCGGGTAGGTATAAGTACTGGCGCGACCGAGCGGTAGTCACCATTCCTGGGCCCGAATCTCCTCTGGCAACCAGGCCTCTGAGCTAGATGCCTGGCTTTTTCTCTGTACAGTATCTAGGCGCTCCTGGATACAGCTAGGTGCTTCTGGCATACGGGCCGTCTTCTAGGCGCTCCTGGAAGGCTTACCTGTCTCTCTTGTCCGGCTAGGCGCTCCTGGCCTTCCTCCGCACAGCATCTAGGCGCTTCTGGATGCAAGCTAGGTGCTTCTGGCGTGCGAGCCGTCCCCTAGGCGCTCCTGGGGGATCTACCTGTCTAGCCTGCCCCCCCGACTACGGTCGCCCGATTTACCGAAGCGTCAGCATCCTGTCTAACCGTCTACAACCGACCGAATTATCCGCATCCTGCCTGACCGAGTTACCGACGAGTCAGTATCTTGCCTGACCGACTACGGTCGCCCGATTGGCCATCGAGTCGTATCCCGACGACCATCCGCGGCCACCTGATTGGCCAGATGAGTCATTCTTATACCACTAAATATCCCGCCGATATTTAGTGATCTGAACATCTCCAGTTCTGTCTCGCGCTTGCTCACCCTGATCCGACGAGCAAATCCGAGCGAGCAAAGCGCTACCGTCACAAACATATTTTGTATATTATGTTTATTCATGATTATTCGACCACTAATTGAACAGTTTGAATACATTTTGTAAAACGCAATGTTTAACATGTTTTACGCATCGCATAGTATTGGCGACATCTAAATTATTCAGAGAATCCACGTCTTCGTAATCCGCATTCAGCGTCTCGATGTACGCGCAATTTCACCGATCGTCCAGAAGCAAGTCCCTCAGCCATTCTCGTTTTCGTGTCCCTTGACGTATACGATAACTTTGTCGCCATTCTCTTCAGTATCATTACGGCCTTCGTAATTAGTTGTCTCGCTTTCCAGTACGGAACCATCCGTCTTCCCATCGCAATCCATGGTGACAAACAGTCAATCAGGAAGCACCTTTCAGATTTTATCAATAAATCCCATGGCTCGGGACTCATAAATATGTAGTGCGAGAGAACGGTCCCCTCTCTAAGAGCAGCAAACTCCTACACGACGAAGCCTCTTGTTCTTCCAAGGGGGAAACCCTGCAGGTCAACGAACATCGGCACGAGTATATCGCGGTCGAAAAGAAGACTGCGGCCCATCGATGTATCGTAAATTTTATATGCTAGTATTTATGTAATCTTGTGCACTACGTTGGTCAACGGAGAATATTCAATCACACGGTCGTGTATGATAAGATAATAGGCGGTAGTATTCGCTGGTGCATTCTCTTTGAATTCAAATTCTAATCACACATCCACGGTGGCGCTCTTGATGGACTCGTTTTGTCGAGAGCAGTCAATAATTGCCATAGCTAAACCTCTAAATGATCCTATGTCAATCCACGGTGCAATTTATCGAGGTGATAATAAGACAAACGAAAACGTGCGAACATATCATACAAAACAGTGTATTTACCTTTACTAAAGTTTAGCTTCAGATCATCGTATGGATAAAATTCAGAGTTTAGGTAAAGTTTTACGTTGGTTATTTTTTGGATGTCGGTGTATTCCTTGTGTGCTTTCATATTATTTTTTCTTTCAGTCTGCAGAGTAAAGATGACGTATCATAGTTTTTCTAGCTAAGTTGCAGTCTTGACAGCCCAGAAATGCTTTGTTGTACTTTGCAATAGAGGATACTCGTATAGATCCCATGAACTCATACTCAGGTATCGCCCGCTCTCCAAGGTTCGCAACATGGATAATTTATTGATTTCATTCCACATGAGGCATTCACCACTGCACTTTGAATAATTTAAGTTTCGGTTCCATCGCTGGATCTGCCAAAAGACAATTATTGTCATTGCGCGCTCGTATCTAAATTAATTCGTAACGAGCGTTAATTATCACACGTTTGTAATCCTCGCAAAAACTCAACAATACCAATAGCGGCACGTAAAAATTAAAGTGTGACTATTTTAACATTTCCATACGTGTTAAATCCAGCACTCATTAGATACCTAAGGTAATCCTCCGGCAACGATGCATAAGCTTTCATACAATTGGTCATTCCAACTACAGTAGTGACATCATATCCCCTCCGCATACTTCCCCGCGCCTACCTTTATCCCCCGCACACCTAACCCCACCGCCCTTTCGGCACTCTCATGTTAGAACCGGCCCTGTATTGCTACTACTCACGATATTGTAATTCAATGATTTTTAAATGTTTTAACAATTGTATAACAATAGATTGAGCTTTGAACATAAACGTGAAAAAATTTTTTAAATTACTGAACTTTGAACTCATGCATGGACGTGACACAATGTTGCAAAAAACTTTCATTACAATCATCTTAAAATTTCCTCTTCAAATTCGTATATAGAAACATCCTACGATTTGTTTTCACCGAATTATTACACTTTTAAGTTGACCACGCATTTTCGACACTTTCTCTGAAAAATTCATATACTTTAGGCATTAAATGATTAAATCATCCGAGGAACTGCGAATAGATTGCACGAAGGGACTTACACCTCATACGTGTGTGCATGCGTATGTGCGTGCATGCGTAACGCGCCAGGGTCTTGATCTCCATTGCACACACACACACACACACACGCGCGCGCGCGCGCGCATACGCATTCACAGACACACGTATGAAGTATAAATCCCATCGTGCAACCTATTCGCAGTGCATTCCTCGGATAACTTAATCATTTAATGCCGAAGATATATGAATTTTTCAGAAAAAATATCGAAAATTCCTGGTTCATTTGAAAGTGAAATAGATCGGGGAAAACAAATCGTAGGCTAAATTTCTATATATGAATTTGAAGCGGAGATTTGAAGCTTTAAGATGACTGTAATAAAATTTTTTTAAAACATTGTGTCATGTGCATGCACGGGTTCAGTAATTTCAAAAAATTTTCTACGTTTATGTTCAGCGCCATCTATTAAAGGGAAATGGTTTGCAGCTCAAATTGTATTTGGGTTCAATGTATTTTATAGCTGAGGCTTTGACCTTCAAAATGCTTTCTTTAGTTTCCTTTTTACGATCATTTCTCACGATGTAATATAAGTTTCATTATTGGATATTTTCGCACAATTAATAGCGATCCTCTAATTTTGACGTAATGTTCCAGCAAACACCAAGTTACATGTAATACAAATATTAGTTGTAATTTTTCACTCAACAATGCAACTGTTATATAACGAGTGTATTATATAACAGTTGCATTGTTGAATGGAAAATTATAACTAACACTAAACATTTGTATTATGTGTAACTTGGTATTTGCTGAGGTATATACACACACACACACACACGCACACACACAATGTAACATATTGTACATTATAATATTGTTGCAATATTATATTGCAATTTTTGAAAGCGGAATTTTCAGAATTTCTGCAATGTTATAGAAACATTGTAATAACTTTTCGTATCGTTTTTGAAACGTTACAATGTTGCAATAAAACATTTTTGAAATATTTCTGTGCTGTATGGGTGTGTCATTCAAATTCGCGTATGTTTGCTAGGTGGAACTGCTCTTTCTAACGTACGGCGTTATGTATGGACTTGGTGCGAGTCTTGCTTATACCCCGAGCCTGGCAATATTGGGCCACTATTTCAAGAAGTATCTAGGTCTGGTAAACGGCATCGTCACGGCCGGAAGTTCAATATTTACAACACTTTTGCCGTCTGTAATGGAACTCTTGCTACGGCGTTTTGGTCTGGAAGGAACATTGAGGAGCTTGGCCATACTCACGGCCATCATCATGGCTTGTGCAATCCTCTTCAAGCCAATACCATGTGAGTTTCTTGCAAAGTTCACTATTTGTGTAATTTTACCTGCGTGCATATGTTTGTTGACATATTGTCAACTGGTGACGAGTTTATTCGCATTAAGAAAGGCATACAGAATACAACAGATTAAAATTTATTTAAAAATTCTTCAAATGGTTAAAGACTTGTAAGATTAAAAACCAAAGATAAAAAATGAGCGCTGATAATAAATGAGCCACACTTTTCTCAATCTTTATGCAAAATTAAATCATCGGTTTTTCCTTAATGTTTCGGCTCTAGCTTCGAGCCATCTTCAGATATACAAAAGTCTTCAAAATACTAAGAGCCGCTGATAATGAGGCTGAGAGCTTCCTCGTTGAGATGTTACAAAACATACAAGTTTTTCAGCTTAAAAATTATGCAACATGGCTCAAACTGTGAAAGGAAATCCTGTGAGCCATGGTCTAATAAATAAATCGATAAACTTTGGAAAAAGAACTCACCTCCAAAACAGCGGTTGTCAGATTTATAATCGATGCAAAAAAAAAGATTTATTTATTAGACCATGACTCACAGAATTTCCTTTCACAGTTTGAGCCATGTTGCATAATTTTCAAGCTGAAAAACTTGTATGTTTTGTAACATCTCAACGAAAAAGCTCTCAGCCTCATTATCAGCCTCATTATCTTATTATTTTAAAGACTTTTGTATATCTGAAGATGGCTCGAAGCTAGAGCCGAAACGTAATATTATATTAAATTTATATCATCTTAATCAATGTGATTACATAATTTATTGAGATCACCTATCTTTGCGCATCGTTTACCGCGCCTGACTAGTATTCGCCGAAATTACTCTTTGTTTTATTTACAATTTCACGAGTCGTATTTCTTATATTTAATTTAATAATGATTCTAATAAGCATCTACAAAATCTTTGCTCCTCAAAATACTGCAAAGCATTTGTTGTAAAAATAATATTATCTGAGCTAGGATTTGAATCTGAACTTCTTTCCTTTCTGCAGTGAGGTATCTTAGTCAGTTCGATCATCTAAATGGTAAATTTAATCGTTCTTAAAAGGATATTCCTAGATAACTAAGCGAACTTTAGCACATCGGACAAATTAATGCACTGCACGTGTGTTGTGAACTTGTCATCATTTTTCTGACATCGGAATCTAATGTGGAATTGAGTTAGCAACAGGAGGGGCAAGACACATCATCAGTTAATAAAGACTTTAAATGATTGCAAAACCATAGACAGTTTGTGGAAACACCTTGTCCTCAGATTGCCGAAATTGAATGCGGCATGTATGATAGCAAAATGATAACATGTTCTTATTTGGCTATCTGGGCTCTAGTTTAGGATGTTAGAAAGTTTTTGGAAAATTAAAAAAAGCTATTGTTCGAATTTTCACAATCAATTTGTTTCGCCTTTGTATATACTGATTTCTTAACTAAGTGCGAGGCTGGGAATTCGAAATTCCCTCATCATCGTAATTGCCCGCACCGACAAGTTGCGGTGCTTCCTGCATAAACATCATGCCGCGCGCGGCCTCGCGCGCCAATCACGCGGGCAACACAAATCGTGAATCACATAGGAGCCCGCATTTGAGGCAGTCTATGAATAAAAGGCAACGCTCAAAATTTTGAGAGGGTAATTGCCTACAAATCGATTGCCTACAGTCTCAATTGCGCACAAGTAAAAAATTAAAGGACGAGTATACGATTGCACACATGCAATATTGCGCACAAGGCGAATTGCACACAAGAAATATTACCTACAGATCGATTGCCAATATAAGCTTTATTGCATACAAATAAAAAATGATAAATTAACGTCAGAAGCAAGTATCTTATATCAAAGTACATTAAAATATAATGTTATTTTTTGTATATGTCGTAGGCAAATTGTTATTTTAGGAAAATAGTATCTAACTAGGGAAATGCTATCTGCCTGGTCAAATAGCTTAGAATTAAAAACACAAAAATTATATAATTTATGTGTTTTTAAAGCAGACATTTTGTGTTTTTAATTCTCTACTTTAAAAACACAAAATACCTGCTTTAAAAACACGAAAATTATATAATTTTTGGGTTTTTAAAACAGGCATTTTGTGTTTTTAATTCTAAGCTATTTGACCAGGCAGATAGCATTTGCCTAGTCAGATACTATTTTCCTAAAATAACTATTTGCCTACGACATAAACATTATGGTTATTTTTTATAGGGGTAAACTAATACAGAATTATAGACAGCAAGAAATTATAAGGGAAGAGCAATATATGAACAAAATTTAGTATTGGAGCTATTTTTGTGACACGTTACATGCGATTTATTTAGGACCGAATCTGTTTTCAATTATTTTTGAGTCACAAAAATAGCTCCACTACTAAATTTTGTTCTTATATTGCTCTTCCCTTATAATTTCTACCTGTCTGTAATTCTGTATTAGTTTATTCCTATAGAAAATAACCAATGTATATAAAAAATAACATTTTAATTTAATATATTTTGCTTTAAGATACTTGCTTCTGACGTTAATTAATTTTTCTATTTGTACGCAATAAGGCTTATATAGGCAATCGATCTGTAGGCAATATTACTTGTGTGCAGTTCGCCTTGTGCGCAATATTGCATGTGTGCAATCGTACATTCGTCCTTTAATTTTTTACTTGTGAGCAATTGAGGCTGTAGATAATCGATCTGTAGGCAGTATTACTTGTATGCAATTCACCTTGTGCACAATATTGCATGTGTGCAATCGTACATTTGTCTTTTAATTTTTTACTTGTGCGCAATTGAGGCTGTAGGCAATCGATCTGTAGGCAATATTACTTGTGTGCAGTTCGCCTTGTGCGCAATATTGCATGTGTGCAATCGTACATTCGTCCTTTAATTTTTTACTTGTGAGCAATTGAGGCTGTAGATAATCGATCTGTAGGCAGTATTACTTGTATGCAATTCACCTTGTGCACAATATTGCATGTGTGCAATCGTACATTTGTCTTTTAATTTTTTACTTGTGCGCAATTGAGGCTGTAGGCAATCGATCTGTAGGCAATATTACTTGTGTGCAGTTCGCCTTGTGCGCAATATTGCATGTGTGCAATCGTACATTCGTCCTTTAATTTTTTACTTGTGAGCAATTGAGGCTGTAGATAATCGATCTGTAGGCAGTATTACTTGTATGCAATTCACCTTGTGCACAATATTGCATGTGTGCAATCGTACATTTGTCTTTTAATTTTTTACTTGTGCGCAATTGAGGCTGTAAGCAATCGATTTGTAGGCAATATTACTTGTGTGCAGTTCGCCTTGTAGGCAATTGGGATGTTGGCAATCGACACTGTAGGCAATCGATTTGTAGGCAATTGGGATCCTCCCAAAATTTTTAATGCTCCAAAGGACAATGCAGTAAATAAATTGAATAAGCATTGAGATTCCAGATTATTCTTTATCATACGTGGAGAAGGCTTACGCGACTTCGAGACTAATCTGGAACTCCAAGTTCTCATAAAAGAATTGCCGTCGCGGCATTACGTATCTTTCATCGAGTAAGTTTCGAATAGTGAAGTACGCTAGCATATGTCTGAACATATATGATTACGCATTATCTCGCTTCCGCTATTCGCGAAAATTTGTAAGTCCGTTGCTCGCATCTTTCAAATAATTTCCAATTTATTAAAAGTGACTCACAAGGAACTTTCAGAAGTGTCCGCCTCAGATTTAGACGAGCTTTTAATATGTTGTAGTACAGATAAAAGTAAGGAACACGTATTTTTTTATGCGTGTCCAATCTCTTTTAGGGGGTAAAACACCCCTTTGAAGAATATATATTTCTTCTTTCGAATATCGTCGAAACTATAGAAGATAGAAAAAAGTGTTCTAATTGAAAATTGAATGGCTTGAAGAGTACTTTATAACAGTGATAAAAAATTTTTTATTAATTTTTTTTACATTTTCTCCTACCACTTACCTTTTTTTGAAAATTTTTATTTCTTTTTATAAGCAAAATAAAGCTTATTTTATTACGAATTCAACGATGTATGATAAAGTTATGTTCCGACATTCCTATATACAAAAAAATTGTTAAAAGCGTCTGTATACGCATGGTACGCGCACCCGTCCGTGCACTACGGAAGTGTTTACCTCCGATTTTGAACCTTTAATATGTTGTAGTACAAATAAAAATAAGGATATTTTGTACGTGCCCAATCTCACTTTTAGGGAGTGAAACATCCCTTTGAAGAAAATTGGTTTTCTTCTTTCGAAGCGTATAACATCGAAACTATAGGAGATAGAAAAAATGTTTTAATTGAAAGTTGAATGGCTTGAAGAGTACTTTACAACAGTAATAAAAAATTTTTTTTTATTTTTTTACACTTTCTCCTACCACTTTTACCTCTTTTTTTTGAAAATTTTTATTTCTTTTTATTAGCAAAATCTTTTAATTGCTATGTAAGCAGAATTAATAGTAAGGAGTCTATTCACTACCAACGAGAATTTCAGTCACGCGTGAAAAATCCTTCTAGATTATTACAAAAGCACTCGCTTGTTAGTGTGCTCATACGCTAACTTTGTCGCGACTTCTAAACTGAAAGGCGAGTCAGCCACAGAGTTGCACAAACTGTTTCATTGCGTCATCAGTATGTATGGAGCGTTGGAAAACATCAGTCGTCCAATTTCGAGTAGTGAAAATATCTTCGTATTTCTTACCGTCAAGTTGCTCGATCCACGATCGCGTCGCGAGACAAACTCCGTGAGTGACACGACCAAGCCTCCGTCTTACGAGGAATTGAGATTGTTCTTGGAGCGACGTCTTCACACTGTCGAGGCTATGTAGGACAACAAGCTGGGAACATCCTTAATAAAGATAACCAATCGAAGCTCTCGCCCTGCTTGTACTCATGTCGCGCAAAAGGACCCAATTAAGAAGGCGAAGGATCACTATCCTTTGAGCCACAAGAGTCACTAACCTCATGTTGTGCGAGGAATTCCGAAGGAAGTCCGCCGTGAAGAGGAAGCTCGTTGTAGAGGAAGCCCAACTATGCCTTAATTGTTTGGAAAAACACAAGGTCGGTGAGTGCCAATCTAAACAATCGTGCTCCATCTGTGAAAAGCGTCACCACTCATCGTTACATGATGCTTATTGCGCTCCCGCAATCGAAACGATGCCGGCAATGAACGAACCCGCAAAAACATCGCACGTGGCACGGCATCTGTCGGAGGGAAAAGTCGTGGTTCTTCTTGCTACCGCTCATGTAAAAGTTTGAGATTATAAATAGCTAGGAACGATTAGATCGCGCGCTGCCAAGCGTCGAACTTGAGTAGTGCCTCCTCAGAGCTCTATATCGCTCCTTCCAATCTCCTTTTATTCAGGAACGATGAGGTTGCGCGCTGCCAAGGGTCAAGCTTGAGTAGCGCCTACTCTTAGCCTTTCCAGCCTCAAACTCTAGATCTTTACTATTTTTCTTTTCTCTTAAAAATCCTCTTATTCTTTCAACACAATCTCGAGTATCCGACTGTATTTTCTAGTATTCGAGAAACTTAAATATTAATAACTAATATTCAGAATTATAAAGAATAACGAAATAACGAAAGTTTTATGTTACCAAAGAGAAAAATTAATACCAATAATTTAAACAGTTTCGCCGTGCAGTAATCATTTCGTCGACATACGCCTATATCTCTCTCCAATCTTTCTCTGCCACGTAGCAGCCGAGAATCGGTAAGAGATTTCACATTTACTAAATAATCTGTACAAATTTCAAATAATCATGGCAAAATTATTCATTATAAAAATATGGGCAAGAAAACGCATCGAGGGAAGGCGGGTGGACGTCGCAGATTTTTACGGGGCCTTAACCGAGAGTTACATCTTATCAGCGAACTCCATCCGAATTTCCTGACATCGCAATTAGAGCCCCTGCCGTCTTCAGAAGAAGTGTAAGCTGCACTTGCAGCTCCGGCAACCGCGCTTGCCCTCCCAACATTGAGCACGATGATTCGGGATCCACCGAAAGGAACTTCTACAAAGGGCTCCACGTTCTCCTGGTCTTCTTCTGAGACCCCAGACGAAATTTACACGATGGCAAAAAGCTATGGCACTCGCGGATTTTATCCCGTCGCGAATCCCCACGCGCCCTCTCAATATACTCCCGGAAATCCGACAATAGCTGCTCTCCAGTCGGGCCCGCAACTTCACTTCCGCCATCAAAACCACGGGTTATCTCGAACATCGTGGTCAATTATAAAATAAAAATTCTCTCCGTTAAGAAATATCGACAACAACTGACAAGGATGTACATCTAAAACCTAATAACCAATCCCCGCGACACATGCCAACGCTAGAATAACGCACAATTATTTTATACACATTCACTCATTTATTTTACATTCCGTTCGTATATTTATTTATACATCTATGCGCCGTACACACTGTTTGTACATTTATACATTATACATTCAGTTAATACATTCAATTATATATTTATACTTCACTCATGCCATTCATTCGTATACATTTATAAACATTTATACGTTATCATTTATACAATCATACATTATATGTTTCGGTTTAGACATTTATACAATTATATACGTTTATACATTAACCCTTAAACACATAAGTGGATCTGGGAGACCTTCCCGAAAAAATTTTATTTTTGTGCCATTTTATTTTAGTTGAGCAATGAAGTTGGTCAATCATAGCAGTCGATAGAGGAGACTTCAAGCTGTTTTTCCACCTAGCTCGAATCTTCTTTCTCATTTCGTCTTCACACAGTAAGCGATCAATATTCTAGGGGAAATTTTCAATATGTGTTTAAGGGTTAAGTTATACTCATCCACACTTTACATTCATTTATGCGTACAGATTATACAGTCATTCATACATTCTACGTTATACATTCACTTAGGCGTTATATATTTAATAACAAATATAAGGTCAATTAACCGAGCATGATAAGTTGGAAAATTGTGTATATTACAAACGACATAAGTCTATAAATTTACAAAACGTAAATTTATTATTATCACACCCGATGTACCACCAAAAAAACATTGACCTATGTATCAATATCTTACTG
>QKQZ01006063.1:0-23711 GCA_003595255.1 Solenopsis fugax | reverse complement strand
CTGTAGATTTGCTGGGCCAGCACAATTTTTAGCTGTTGCAGCTAATCTTTTTTTTCCGTGATATCTTTAGGGAAGATGAATCTCATGTGTGATCATGTGTACTGCCGTGATCATTCTTATACAGTTTAAAATAGAGGAAAATATAATTTTTTTATCGAATTTTTTACTTTCATTGCCAAGAATTTCAGATAAATCACCAATTTTAAGTTAATAAAATCAGATATGAAAATAACGAAATTATTTAATAGAGTAATCTTCTTAAGACAATTGAAAGAAAGAGAAAATTGGCTCATGTGAAGAGTACAATATTGTATCATGAGCTGATAAAATCATCGTAATTTCGGTCGGATCACCACCGTGAACTGTAGCCGGTCCAACTTTTTTTTTTTTTTAATCGAAGTGGCACTCCCACATCACGATGAAGTCACGAGCGCGCTTCACGATGTAATATTTACCTGGCTGTAGGGATACGTCCGCTTTTCTTTTTTTTCGTCGTGCGACTCGGAGAGACGGTATAAAGCCAAGTCTATGAGCAGCTGATAGACAACTCGATCCGGCACGATGTGAAAGAAAACGATCCCGAGAGGGGATCCCGAGCGAAGGGTCAAAAGGGTTCAGTCGTGGCCGCGGCTCTACTCACGGAAATCCTCTTCTCAAAAAGTGTTAATAAAGTTGCGCCAAGTAATACCAGATGTTGCGGCAACATCACGCGGCTATCCCGCTTGTGTAAATTTCAATAATAACAGGACGACGAAGGAGGCGTAGTGTTGAACTTAAGCCGGTGGCGCGAGATTAGAGGTATAATCCTATCGGCTTCCAGCATTACCTGTACCAAACCGTACCTTCTATACGTAAATACTCATTATCGATTAGTGGCGACGGCGAGGTTATTTCTTCGCGATGCGAAACGAAGCAAGATACAAAGTCTCAACACGCGAGAAGAGCGACGTGTATACACGTTCGAACGAAACGTAGGAAAAGGTCAACGGCGTTGGTATACGCTAGGCGGAAACATGATGAAAATTGATCAATTCCAGCAGTGTGTCGTCGCGTACGACGTAACACGAACATACGATATATGGCTGAGAACGAATATCTGTGCACGAGAGATAAAATATAAAATATGTAAATATGTAGTCAAGGTTGTTTTTGAATTAAAGGAATAACAGCAAGCAAGTTTCAAATCCGCACATAGTAGAGACCGTGCTCTGCCAGCAAGAGAATCCTTGCAGATTGCAAATTCAGCCTGTAAGTTTAGTCCCCCAGAAAAATCATTCTCATGCAGCTGATTATACTTTCGTGCAATCCCGCGCAATCGAGCGATCAAGCGCTCACGCGCGTGCATTCACGGTCGCCTGACGATTAATCCGCCCGGCGTATTGACCACAACACCTCGACATGAATCGCTCGGTGCGTGCAACGGGGGTTGCGTCGGGATTAGGGGGCGGACTTCGTTAGCAGACGATTGTAACCAAACACTGAGAATTATAGATACGACACAAAGTGTAATGAAAAAGAAACAGAAGGTCAGAATTTTTCATTTAAAACAGTAAAAATCTGACGTACGATACTCGCAACTATTACACAGAGAGAAAAAAAATTGTAGTGGTGGCAACTATAAGGGGACAACCATACAAATTTTGTTAATATAATTATAATATATAGTTAAGTGAACTATATTATAGTTATTGCAACTAAATTAATGGTTCAGAGAACTAATAAAAAATAGTTCTGGTATACTATATAATAAAGTAATTACAATTATTTTTTATTAGTTTTTTTTAACCATAAACTTAGTTGCAATAACTAATATAGTTCACTTAACTATATATTATAATTATATTAACAAAATTTGTATGGTTGTCCCCTTATAGTTGTCACCACTACAATTTTTTCTGCGTGTAGTCCGGCAGCCCGATCGATACGTCACGTCATTACAGCATTTAAGATGGATGAACTCAGAATCTGCCAGATGTTAGCGAGGAGAGGAGAACCGTCACGCCGGAGGACCCTCTTACGCGCTTTCTTCCCCCTGTCGGCGCAATAACGTCGCCATCGAAGATTATCCCAGGCAGGGGGGAGGAGGTGCGCGGGGCTCCGATTTCGTTAAGGATGGCCAGCCAGACTGGTTGCCACCACTTGCTTGCACCCTTCGCGACGAGCTCGTGCCAAGCAGATGTCTTATTGTCATGCTAAGGGATCACCCTTGTGCGATATGTAACGTCTTTCGATCTCGCTACCGTCGTCGGTTTCTGCTTGTTTAAAATTATTTTTTCAGCAGCCGGGGTTGAGTCGGAACACGTAACGTATCCCGGTGGTGCCGCCCTTCTTCTTCCCGCTGCAGTGCGCAATACGCCATGCGGCAAGTACAGATCGTCGCACAAATTAGGCGATTAATCGCAGCGCGAAGTTCGGAGAGACGTGTGTCTTTGAGTACACAAGACGAGTCCCAAAATTTTCTTAAGGATTTTTCATACGAGATAACGTATATGAGATTTTTTATACATATTTTTCCTAGTTTTTAATTATAGTCTTATCGATCGTTTTTAGTCATTGATGCACAGAGAGAAAAAATTGTAGTGGTGGCAACTATAAGGGGACACCCATACAAATTTGGTTAATATGATTATAATATATAGTTAAGTGATCTATATTATAGTTATTACAATTAAATTAATGGTTAAGAAAACTAATAAAAAATAGTTGTAGTATACTATATAATATAGTAATTACAATTATTTTTTATTAGTTTTCTTAACCATAAACATAGTTGCAATAACTATAATATAGTCCACTTAACTATATATTATAATTATATTAACAAAATTTGTATGGTTGTCCCCTTATAGTTGTCACCACTACAATTTTTTCTCTCAGTGTAGGCGTGATGAAAAGCACAGGCAATCGAAGCAGAAAATAAAGAACAGTTCAACGTGCTGAATAAGAAGGAACAATTTATACGTTTTCCTTATTAAACATATCGAACTGTTCCTTATTCCCTGTTTCCTATTCCTTATGCTGTTCATTGTACCTGGGGCTTTACTGATGCAAATGTTACAGCCGCAGTAACCGATTCTAACGACGACTGATCGGGTCATATCAGTCTAGTATATCTTATAATAGGAGTTATATCAGTCTTAGCATATCTTATAGGCTTGTTCTTTTTAGCTTGAACTTCTCGCACGGTTCATCTTTCCTCTTTTTCTTTTCACACTGGAGAGAAGAAGAGAAAACACAAACGGTGCAAGGATATCAGCCAAGTAGGACAGATATACTGTTTGAGGTCTCCATTTTTTTTTTGATAAACAGCCATCTCGGCTGTTTATCATCAGATCGTCTTTATAAAACGATCTGATCTCAACTTTCGCCGCTCTGCCTTGTGCGAGCAAGCGAGTCCTCCCTCCCGGTTGCGCGCGCGTCGATGTAATCTCGTCCCACGCCAATCCGTACATTTGTAATTCATGGTGGTTCATTGTAGAAAAAAAGTATTAGGCGTTATGCTAATACAAACGGGGTATTATTCACGGCCGTATGTCTCTGACCACCTACCCGCGCGCCCGGCGTAACTGAATAATACGTTAGCGTGCGTTTTCCTTTAGCCTTCCTTCTCCTAGGCACCATACATCTTAGAAATAAAATTCGTACTATTTTTGTGCACTTTTAAAATAAATGATTAAAAGATCAAAATATAATACAGGACGAAAAATGCGCTTAACGAATAGCAAATCGCACACGAAGACGCCGTACGGAATTAACTACCCGTCGCATTCCGGCCTTTGACTCGACGTATCGATCACGATGATCGATTGTGCTCGCGGAATTGTATCGGAAATTCGATCTGGGATTAAAACGATTGCGATGGATGATTGCGTAAGAGCGTATGCACACGCAGTATGTTACAACTAATGGATTGGCTAGAAAGAGATTTCTTCGCAAACACACAACTGCGATTTTAACGGCTTTTTTTTCCTTTCAATTTTCTAAAAATATTATTTATGGCATTCGTTTAAACGCGTGCCAATTTATTCATGATTTCTATTTCCATCTACCGCTCGGAAGATAGCTGAATTGACCAATCATATTTTCTTTTTGCGACTCGATTATTTATACGACATCGACGATTTTCTCGTTGATCGAGGAGGCGATACACACGCGCGTTTATCCGTTTATTTATTCACGCCTAACTGCACGTGTGTACAACCGAGTGATAGTAGGCACAGTGATTTAACTTGAGCTCGCCAAAAGAAAGTAACAGATGGTTGTGGGTGGCGATTGAACAATGACACCAAGTTTATCCTGAAAGATAGAGAACGTCGCAAACTACACGCGAGTTTGATCAACGATTAGACGTTACAAATTCAGAAATAAATGTTACAAATTAATGATCTCTTATTAGAAAATAAAAGTAAAAGATTTATACGAATTTATGAACTGAACATTTTTTCATCGTAGATTTTGACAATCAAATAAATGTAAAACTCCATTTCTCATGAGGTAATTATCTTAATTTTAGAGAGACNATTAACGAATATAAAATTAATATAAATGTAAATTTAACTGAAAAGCCTTCTACGGTCATAGCTGGATCTTATTGCTTTATATTTACTTGTGTGATTTTATATACATTTTTCACCTGAATGTGCGCCGTGTTTTAACATCTGGATGCAAGTCGGCATCAAACGTTATTAAATTGATTTTCAATTTAATCAATGTGATATTACTTATTCTTATTCGCCTTACGGCTGTGTAATGACCGGAAAACCAATTCGGCGCACATTCGGGTGAATTTGAAAAATGTATATAAAATCACACAAGTAAATATAAAGCAATAAGATCCAGCTATGACCGTAGAAGGCTTTTCAGTTAAATTTACATTTATATTAATTTTATATTCGTTAATAACCTTATTTTTTTTTTTAAATACTGTTGCGATGACAATGCACCATAATATACCAAGAACCGTTCGGCACCGTATTACTCAACGCGCAGAAATAGACGCGGCCTCGCGCATAATCTACATAGGAACGTTTCAATTTTCTCGGGTGCGGCATATCCACACACGTTGCATCTGCCATACGGGCAACAACGATTTCTCACGGCCGTAATCGCGCTCGCGAGCGTGTTTAGCGTGCTCTCTCGTCGCCGCGCCGGTTCATAGCTCTCGCTGGCAAGAAGTACGAACGAACGAGCGGAGCGAGCGTCGGCCTATAAATAGTGAAGGAAAGTATGAGGTAACGCGGCAGAGCGTGTCGCGAATTATAATTTAATATCGTCCCAGCTTGTAATACCGCGAGTACGTTTGCGATAATATCTATGCGCAGAAACGTATGCGAATGTACGAAACTCGCGACGATTCCCCATCGCATCGGTCGACGAACGAAACAGATGAGCGAGGGAAAGAGAGAAAAAGAGGGGGGAGGGGGAGAGAGAAAAGTAAATCTGCATATCTTTACATTAATAAAAATGTGTTGTTTAGAAATTTACGCGATTAATAGAAATAATAATAACTTTCTTTTAATTTTAATTTAAAAAAAAACTTAAGAGATTTTTAATCTTTTCCAGAATTGTATTTTTAAATCAATTAAATGTTTTTTTTTTATACCGTAGAATGTTACTATGGATGAATTTTAATACAAGTGCTAATTCAAATTTGGCACTTACAGTTTTCTTTATTAAAATTTTGATAGCTTCAAATAATACATTTAATAAGATTTTTTTAAAAGAAGTAGTATTAGTTTAGTTATTTTAACACAATCAATAAAATTAAAAAAATGTAAAAAATTCTTAAAAGTGTAAAAACAATTTTAAACTTTATGGATGAATTTTTCATCCATAAAAAAATAGGAGAAGCATTCCAGAGTTAAGAAAGAAGTGCCTCTTTGCTCAAGTCTTATTTCTTGCTAAATTCGTTTACATAAGTGAACACGAGAGTATAAGTAAATACACATAGCATATTGAGATTGTACTCACCAGGGTAGCCTTCCGGGATGACTATTTCCGGACCCACTTTGACGTCGTGACGGTAACGATGCATCAGCAGCGTAGCCGTGACTCTAAGCGATCTCTGCTGTTGCTTGTACAGAAGTATCGGCCTTCCACCGGCACCTTCGACCCTGACCACCCTTGGCAGTGAGAATCTGTCCAGGAACTCGCGCAGTGGCATGAAACCACCGCCGGAACCCGCGGCCTCAGCGGTCGCCTCTCTCGAGCTCGGCAACGAGTCCTCGCCGGTTCCGGTGGCTTCACCGCTCGACAACGTCGAAAATTCACCACTCGACGACATCGCGACACAGTATTTTTCACAGTAGTACGCACCAAACTTGTTTTTTTTTTTTTTTTTTTTTTTTTCCTTTCGTTTTCTCTACATTTCACCAATCCGCCGTGGAATGTGTGCGTTTCACGTTATCGAAAAACTTCTTTTATTTTGTAAACGTCAGAAATCGAATGGATTACTTTTTGTCCGCATACTTGATGAAAACAGGACACTAACACGAAAATAAATCGTTACACAATCCTAAATTAAAAAAAAAATAATCGTATTATTTTAATCGTTTTAAAAAAATCTTTAAATTTTGTTGAAAACAATTCTTATAACTGTTAATAATTTCAGAACGATTTATAACGCGATGAAAAGGCTTCTAGAAGTTTTAATATATAACGCAAGTAAAGAGCGATTTGCGCACAAGTTCTTGACCTCGTTTCCTAACCATGTATAACGATACACATAGAGACAAGTCGAAACAAAATGTATTCCAACAAATTAAACTAACGAGAAACGCCAATACCGGTTGAAAGCAATTCTTAATGCTCAACATTTTTCTATGTAAATTTACAAACATTTACAAGATTCCCCAAACTGCGCGCCGAATTATTTTTCCGGACTTGAAACACAGACTTTTAAAAAGAATGTAATAATCACAAAATTAAATTGCTAATCAATTTAATTATTTTTTTATGCTTGCTCGCATCTCTATTATCCTCCCTAATTCCGAAAAACTGTAAAGAAATTGCAGTGAAAAATATTATCTCGACCAAGGTAAACCGTAAAACGTATTCCTTCACCCCTCCCCCCTTTCCAACGTTTCAACCACCCTCGATGGAATTCGTCATTTCGTGAGACATGACAGTCCTGACAGTGATGCGCTAGCGGCGAAGCGCGCGAACTAATGAGTGATTACGCTTCGGACACCTTGACGATGATGATGATGATGAATTTATGACGATGATTATCTCCCGTGACATACCAGTGCGTCGCCACTGGTGTTTGTCTTTCGGATGAGCGGCTCTATGTCGCGGAGTAACGTGGGTGAAATTGTAAAACGGCACGCGGCATGTTACTTGCGAAATGTCGCCTCCCGTCTTTGAAGTCGTAAGTCGACAGAAACGCGGCATCGCCGGCAGTGAAAAGGACAAGATTTAACAGAACGAATGGATAATTTATAATAGAATTTATCTACTTCTCTCTTTCTCTCATCTTACGAGCCGAGAAGGAATTTGAGTTTACACTATTCATCTTACAATGGATTATAAATATCATATTATACATGCGATTGTCACTCAATATTTTATTATATTTTCCTAATCTTTTTAAATGATACCGCCCTTGGTATACCGTTAAATTAAAGCGTCAATTTTTTTTTACTTTCCTATTGATCCATTTCGTCCATTAATATCGGTCACCTCAAAAAGCTATTACGTATGTGCTCAATCATACTTTCTCCGTGCTACAGAGGTTTTCGATTCTAATCCGATTCACTCTCCGATTCTGTATCCCTGGGATTTTCACGTAATTAGGAACGATGATTTGTGTCTGTTAGCAGCTCCGAGAGCGACATGGAACATAATTTATTCATACTCGCTGTCATACATACAGTCCATAATGCACTTTCTTGAGTGACTTGCACCTGCGACATTCCATGGCTGCGCGCATTCGCGGCGATATTGCGTACATCGCATACGAATGACGAGAATTAATATTCTACATATGTAGAAGGTATATGATGCGGGAGGGGACTCCAGGACATTATCCGCGATTCCGATCATGAATACACATGAGAATGGGGAATTCTTTTTTTTTTTTGTGAACCCACGGTTTCTTCCTCGTTATTCGCGATAGAATGTTTTCTGCCATAAAACTTCTGTAATCGCCATGTAATGGGGTTTTAATTATCTGTGATTAAAGTGACCATGACGAAGGGTAAATCAAGGGGCGCTGACCAAAATTGTATACCAATGCCTACTAATGCCCAATTATTTAAAAAAAATGCTTTACTTTTAATCTTTTTGTTTCATCATAATGTTATTGAATTAACAAAATATTTTCAATTGGACCGATATTGATTTAACTGCATTTTTTTTCTGTATGGACATGTTGAATTTTTCATAAATATTTTTTTAGGTATTTAAGATTTTATTCGGTCCTGTTTTGAGTTATGCAAAGTCAAATAATAGCAATGGAATTTGCTAATGTAGCCTCTTAAATGCGTCGTTTCAGCCGGCCTAACACGGTCTCTTTTTCGAAGTTTTATTGAAGTAGTTATTCGATAACTTAATTGTAAATCTATTAATAATATTACATATATGTTATAAATTTTTAGTTCTGCAGTTTACAGAAAAAGTAATAAATACATATTATATATATATATATATATATATATATTTGCAATATTGTCATTTTATTTTGACTAAATATTATAATTTTATAACAAAGCACTTTTTTAAACAATGCAAAACCAATTTCTTAAAATTATTTTAGTGACAGAAACACTCACATTTCTCTTCGAATTATTATACAGTATCGTTAAATTTTCATAAATAATAATTTTATAACTAATAAATTGAGTTTTAAATAGGCCTGTTCTATAACGTTCTCTTATTTAACGACGTATAAATACATGACAAACATGACTATAACAGACTGTTAATGTAACGTTACATTCTTATGATCGAATGTAATTTAATTTAAAGACAGTAATGAGATTTCGGTTTTCCTTCCCCCTAAGTACACATATACACGAAACGCTCTTGAATGATCACGTTTGTTTTCAGTGGTTAGCTTAGCCTACTAATGCCTATTTCCACCAACGTAGATTAACTTTAATCTTAGTTTAACTTACTCCTTATCTTTCTTTAGTTCTAAGGATTGAAAAAAGATAAAGAGTAAGTTAAACTGAGATCAAAGTTAATCTACATTGATGGAAATGTACATAAGTCGTACTAATTTTCAAATAATACCCAGTAATGCTCGAAATCTACATTACAGTCCTCAGCGGTTTATCCCCTCGGAAGGCCGTGAATTATTATGGCCATGTGACGCGCACGCAACTTCGTTTATCCGTGTTTCTCGCGTCATTTGTTTGTCTCACGAATTCCTTTCGCAATGTGCCCTGAATGCGAACAAATACTTGCTATTCTCGTATGTACAATAGCTTTTTTTAGAAATCGCGTTTCCATCTCCTGCTACACCGTTTAAAACGGACGATTACGTTTCGATCGAAATTTCTAAACTAGAAGAAACTGACGACAATAGAGATCTTCAAGACTTTTATGATTTCAATGTCTATAGACTCGATCTTCTACTATTGTCTACGATTTCAATGCTGATGTTCGTCATGTACGATAGACGTTAAGTACTAAAGCGCCCGTTTTGTCGTACATGATGTAAGTGTACGTAAACCTGACGAGAGACGAATTACGAGAATTCGCGATATCGGGGGTAATTAAGACATATTCACGCAGAGTTATAAAGCTAAAAGGCCTCGTCGCATTTGTGTGCATAATAGATCGTGCGAAGTGAAAGTGCAAGATTTAGCAATTCGCCCATTAGTGGCTATTCTAAGCTGCAAATGTTTTATGTTTTTCCACGCGGCGTTGTGCGCATCGCGAACGTCCCTGACGTAATTTTCCTACACAGAAACAGAAGTCCTGCACCGTGCCGCCAAGCACGTAACCCTGCCAGAGATTTTAATCGAGCTTATGAAAGTTTCTGCGTTGCGCGCAACTTTCTAATGATATGATGATTAATTAAATACCAGGAACAAAGCAGCTGATTTTAATTTGAGTAGAAGTTAATAAGAACTTTCTGCGAGAGCATCTAATATACTCTAGCACAGTGAAAGTAAATCGGTCGTGGAATCCAATAAAAGATTAACGATCGTCACTAATTAGCATTTTGCACATTTACAAAGTATGGCAAGTGCACTAACGATTTCGGAAATTATAACTTATGTTCTACATCCCGCGCATATAAAACATAAAGAGCATAATAAGGCTGTGAGGTTCATTTAACGCTACAAATTCGAAGCATTTTATTGACCAATTAGAAAGAATTCAATTAATTGTCCAATCAAAAAATGCTTCGAAGCATTTGTAGTATTAATATCTATTTCCATCAATGAATTAACTTTAATCTCTGTTCAACTTATCTTTTTTCAATCCTTAGGACAAGAAAATGATCAAGAAAAAGTTAATCGAGATCAAAATTTATCTACATTGGTGGAAATGGACATGAGTGGATCTCAAAACGTAATCTTTTGAAAATTAATTAAAATTATAAGGCCTACTTTTATCTATTTTTTTCTTGTATGATAATTTATCCTTCGTTTGTTATTCCATGTTTATTACTCATGTCCAAAGATATGAATAGAAAAAATAATTATTTATTATTATCAAAGCTCGAACTTCGACACGATGGTCCATTCTAACCTCATTCCATTCTAACCTCTATACATTTGTTACTTTCACGATTTTTGGAACCCGGTCGGATTACTCGGGTCAGGTTCGATTCCGATCACTGTAATTAACTTCTCACTCACCTCGCCGATTATCGAAACTTAAGTGCCGTCGTATCCATCAAAAAGCGTCAATTTGTACGAAGCATTCGTCTCACACGCGCGGGAGCGGGCAAAGAAACGCGAAGAATCGACGCCACGTGTTGAGGACGCCCAACACGGATGATTCGTGGGAGATGTTACGAGAACTCTTTGAGTATCGTCGTCGACGTCGAATCGACGCCGACGTGAAGATTCGGTGTCATCCGTTGATTCTCCTCGCGACTCGAACGCGCGATTAAGCGCATTACGCAACGAACTTTTCGATAGCCAGACCAACGGAAATTTCCGGTAGATAATTCGGGTCTTCTCCTAGGATCGAGTGTATTCGGCACGATCGACCCATCGAACGACCGGTCGACTGATGCGTAGTTGCGCGAGCAGCTCGACGAAGAGCGGCCCCGACACTTCGGACCACTTCGGACGAGATCGCGCGACTAAAGTTCACAAACCGCAGAGACGCGGCGGTGCGCTAACGCAGACTCGTGTCTCCCCACTTCGTGGTTCCCCAGTTCAAATAAACTGTATCGCGCAGGCTCGCGATCGTGCTCGGGAATCTCTCCCCGAGTCGCCGAGTCTTTTCCTCCTTTTCCTGCCGTGACCCCGCGCCTGCTTTCCTCGATCAAACTCGAAACCTCCGTTTCCGCGCGATTTCCAGGTATTTCGAGCCTGACGAAATCCTCATGTTAACAGTTTGCAGAGAGATTTCACTGCGAAATTTGTACCGTCCACTTGTATAGTTCCTCTATCTTTATTTTTTGTCAAATTAAATATAGGACATCGACCCATATGTGAAAACGCAACATTAAACGAAATGCTCTATAGGTCATGGCTAGATCTTTGTGCTGATACTTATTGTATGGTTTTATATACATTTTCAAGTTTAACTTGATCTATAAGGCGTTTCGTTTAATGTTTTATTTTTTATGTATTATTTATTAAAGTCTAGACTAACACACAAACAGCTGATGCCTCACTTTTGGAGTGTTGTTTTCAATCTAATTTTCTTCCACGTATATAAATATGTAAATTCTAAACACTTGCACTTCAATATAGCTATAATAATATAATACTAATAATCTAATATAATACTAAATAATACTAATAATCTCGACGATTTGTACTTGCAATTTTAGGCGCTATTTAAAATAATCCGAGCAATTAAAATTTCTTGTTGAAATCCGTTTATTATTTTTAATTGAATTACTAGAGATGAAATAGTTTAATATCTATGCTATCAGCATCGCAAAAGCTTCGTAGAATCTATATTTATTGTTCGATATGTATTCTAACCTTGTAAGTAAACCGACTCTTTAGACGCGCTTCCCAGATAACACAAAGTATAAAATTAGATAAAGACTTATATAATAGTCTTAATGATATCTTATGATCCAATTTTATGTTATCTGGGTCAATAATATTGTATAATAATATTGTTCAATATTTTTCTGAACAATTCAAAATAAACTCAAATCCTCTACATGATCAATAATATTGTGCAATAATTGGGCGTTGGGGGCCACTACATTGGAAAAAAAAATTACTAAATTTTAATAAATATTTGTTTGTATATTTGCAAGAAAATATTTACTAAATGTAAATATATATTTATTTAGTAAAAGGACAACTAATAAATTTTAACTATCTGTTTTCTTTTATTGACTAAATATTTATGTATCGCAAGTAAATATTTTCTTGCAAATATACAAACAAATATTTACTAAAATTTAGTAAACTTAGTAAATTTTTTTTTCAGTGTAGGAGTCCTGTTTTTTAGATGATTTAGATCTCTTAGTTCTTCTCAGTTCGTTCAATTTTCCCATTAAACTTTCGGCTCGGGCAAACCGATAGCAAATCTCCATCCGATTTTGATTGGCAATCAAATCACGAACGCGATATTTGCTCGCGTAATTAATGGTTGTATATTATGCATCGTGTGTAACCAATTACTCTGCGTTGCTACCCCGTAATTTGAAATTTCATGTTGAATTCGATGATATCCGTGAGTGGTAACCTTCGTACACCTTCTGAACCCACAAACTGGAATGCCAGGCTCATAGTCGTGTGACTTTTCACTGAATTTCTCATCGACGCCGCGTTGCTCGCGCAGGACGCCAGTGCTGCATGCAAACGCGATATCGTCTCCCGTTGTCGGACATCCAAGACAGTCGGCAATTACAAGGACGCGCATAACAGTTAATACCGAGTTATTATAAATATCGAGGTAATACTCGCCGACTTAAATGACTTACGCTAGGTTCGCCACATGTTCGCCGCGCAGATGGCGTGCCACTTTCCGCGAATCCGCGAGTTGGACCGCTACGCGGCGAATTGCGTAACAATGATCGCCGTCACGAAACAAAAATATCAATTTTTTTTTTTGCTACCGCGGTTTTTGTAACTGTATCCGAATAAGTATGTCGCGCTTGACCCCTTTATTCATTTCAAACGAGCCTCTTGTCGCGAACGTCGTCCTCCTAAGCACAAAACTATTGAGTGAGTGTAAAAATTTCGATAAGAGATTGTAACAGTTTTCTCCTGTCATCAAGACGCATTACAATTTTATTCTATAATGCGCATTTTTTTTTTTTTTTTTTTAAGGGACGAAGTAGTCGCGTAGCGTTGAGATTTCTTGCTTATTGAAGATGTACCTTTCTCGGAGTTCTCTAACAATTTCCATGAAATATTGTAACATTTTTTTTAATGCCGAAGGGCAGACGATTTATTAACGTTTAATTTATCAGTATTTCCGTCAACATTTATGGGTTCGTATTCACTCAATTGCGTTGTAAATATTAGAAAATTTAGAAATTTGTTTTTGAATTCACTTGAAATCGTTAAATTTTCCAAACCATCTTTCGTAGGTTGGAATTGAAACAGCATTCTCTTTGAATACATCATAAATGTTTTTTTTTAATTTTTTCGAATATTTGTTCCTCTTCAAAATTCATATATTATTTTTACACGTACATGTCCTTTCTTCGTTCATTTTCACTTTTATTTTAAAACATCATAAATTTACTCATATTTAGTCAATTTTTTTAAACGACAACTGAGTGTGTTGCCTTTTTAATGATATATACTTGATATAAATGTATTAATATGTTTGCCAATATTGCAATAAAAAAAACGTTAGTTACAACATCAACCATTTATAGAAAATCCATCAGAACTTCTGCACTCACCCAATATTATTTTATTGTGGATTTACTCGCAACGTGAACGAGAACTCAAATCGTTAGAGAACTCCGAGAAAGGTATGTCTTCAATAAGCAAGAAGTCTCAGCGCTACGTGACTGCTTCGTTCCTTTAGAAAAAAAAAACGCGTATCTTGATTACACGAGAAATATTTGTTATTAGCTGTTTTGTCGATAAGGTAATTGGGGGGAAGGTTTGCTGGAATGAAAGTTCAAGAAGTCTAAAATTAAAAAAAAATTGTTTTCACAAACTCTGAAAAAAAATTTGCGTTTATTATATTTCTACGTACATCTCGCAAGTTCTCTGTCGCGAATTTATGTGGAAAGTTGAAAATTAAACGTAAAAACGGCGATTTTATGCGTGCGATTTCCTAGACGAATTCTTTGCGCTTCGTTAGCAAGTACTTTCACATACCTAGGTGCACGCCCAGCTATTCGATAATTAGCCCAGAACGCGGGAATATTAATGTCTGTGTTTAGGGGAGAAACCTTGCGCGAGTGTCATTGTCTTCGTAATTGTCGTTCCGCCGCGAAATGATTATTGACTCAAGAAACGCTGATTACAGCGGCGGGGCACCAAGCGCCTCATTGTTTTCTCCGCGGAGCGTCATTAATATTTTTTCGCTCTATGCCGGACCGGGTCAAAGATCGGGAAAAATATCTACGCGCTATAAAGCCGCCATGGGGACGTTTTAAATTTCATCGAGCGATATCGCGATTGTGTTGTATTAGATATCTTCAATTTGATACGGCTTGCATTTACGGCCGATGCGTCATTGTCATTTTCTCCTGCACTGAGAGAAATGTTTTGTAAAATCAACCAAAGTTTGGTTGATTAGTGATCAAATGAATTTTATAGTGATAGTTACTAAGTATATAGTTGTTTTGACCAAACAATTAGTCTTAACCAAATAATTATTTTCATACACTGAGAAAAAAAATTTGTTGACTTAAAAAAATATTAGTTCATTCAACTAAATGCGGCGGTCACGGGCTGTCAAGCAAACATTTGTTAATTCAAAGAAATGTCATTTCGAGAAGAAACAGATATACATTCGAATTACTACCGTGTATTTGACTCAAATAAATTAACATTTGAACTAAGTAATTCATATGCAACTAAACGTATTTAGTTCAGTTAACAGTTTTTTTTTTCTCAGTGTACAACAAATTACAAAAAGTTTTTGGTTTTTTTGTTAAATAATATGTGACAAAGTTTTTGGTACCAGTAACTATAAAATTCATTTGATCACTATACTACCAAACGATTTCTTTCAGTGTAGACGCACTTGCATATGTAAAAAAAAAAAATAATCAAATAATCGGACAGTGATAATCTCAGTTTTTAGTTACTGATTGTTAGACTGTAAATAGTGCCACCATCATCTTTTCCCGTGTACGGGAAACGCGGGACGAGAAATCGCGGGGACCGATTTATACGAGAGAGCTAACACGACCGTCGCGCGGTAATGATTTTTAAATTGGCATGGCCAGTTAATTATTTCTATATCGGCTCGTCCGTCGCGCTTCGTTAGGTAACGACGATTTAATTCGCCGCACACGGGGTCAATATTCCTTACCGTGCGAGCGTCACGGGGTCCCCCGCTACCACGGACGGTACACGGAAGCATATCGTACATCGCTGCAAGACGGATGACCTTCCGAAGGTCAGCGCCTTTGCTCCCCGCCGTCGATGGATACCGCCATATATATGGTATACGGCGTATACCCGTCCTACGCCTTCTAGCAAGGCGCACGACGGAGAGAGAAGCTAATTGGAATCCCCACCGACTAAATATAAAATGGCAGATCGGCGTAATGACATGGAAAAGCGGCGGTTAAACGACTTCGGTCTTTCTTCCGCGTGCGTGCCTGGTCATTACGCGATCGGAGTACTGCCAATCGTTAGTCGTCGTCCCGCGGAGTGAGTGAGTCTCTCACGCGATCGATCGACGACGGCGGACGACGAAATTCGACGAATCGGTCCGGCCTAGCTGTCGGATCGTACGTTGCTGTCGTTATAACTGTTTGCGTTGGCGAAATTAATTCGCAAATTAACGGCGCATTGTTTTCGCCGCCGGCGTATTATATAGCGCGCCACGCCGAGATCTCACGGTCGGGATCTTTACGTAAACGTTCTCGTGACTGGTATCCCGAGACACCTCCGAGATGACTACCGAAGGATATCCGGTTCTCTCTCCGCGGCCAGTCCCGCCTAATTAAAGTCAGGTAGCGGTAATCGTTGCGCTAGATTGCCTTCACGTGTACATCGTCATTTGTTATTTCCAGCTGATTATTACGCTCCGACGAACTTTCTGATCGCGCTTACTTGTCCAAGAGAAATTACGCAACGGAACACGTTATCGTTTATTACTGGCTAGTATTCGAGAAATTAATATTGGTAACTGTAACAATTTGCACTGTTGCACTTATTAGTATGATAAAACACACTGCTGGATAATTCTGCACATGTAAGGCGTATCCGACACAGATTATTCTGCATCTCGTTATGTTATATTATACACTGAAAAAAAATCTGGTTATAACTACCAAATGTATAGTGAAATAGTATCAATTAAATATTTTGTCAATATAACCAAAAATAATTTTATTTTTCTAAATGTTTAACAAGTATTATCAAATCTAGTATAAGTTACTAAATATTTAGAAAAGTAAAATTATTTTTGATTACATTGACCAAATATTTAATTGATACTATCTCACTATATATTTGGTAGTTATAACCAGTCTTTTTTTCAGTGTACATCCCTTTTTCAATCGAAGTCGGTTTTTTTAATCAGTAATTTTTTTGCAATATAATTTATTTTGAGATATAACTAATAACGAAATTTTTATCGTATTTATGAATCGCGATGCATAATGCATGTTGTTACATATCGAAGTTGCAATAATCATGTATACACTGAGAGAAATGTTTGGTAAAATCAACCAAAGTTTGGTTGAATAGTGATCAAATAAATTTTATAGTGATAGTTACTAAATATATAGTTGTTTTGACCAAACAATTTGTAACCTTAATCAAATAATTATTTTTATACAACAAATTACAAAAAGTTTTGTTAAATGTAATTAAGTTTTTGGTACCAATAACTATAAAATTTATTTGATCACTATTCTACCAAACGATTTCTCTCAGTGTAGTACGGCCGATGCTCCAGCTTATTCTCTCTCTTTCTCTCTCTCTGTTCCTTTTTCTCTTTCTTGAACGCAGAAGAATCGGCATGCCTCGAGCCTCGTTGATCATTCTATAAATAACCATGGAGATTCTAAAAGGACGGCTCTTAATGAAAATGTCAGGGACCGGGCAAAAATGTACCGGCAAGCGGAATTATTCGATACTCGTGCGTCATTTGCAGTCTCCACTGGCGCTATACACCATTTCTTCGTCGCTAATTTTTCTCCGGCTTCGTTGATTTGCGCCCTGTCAATGCACCCTGACGTTATACTCGTCACGGACACTTGTGTCTCCCCCTCGATCGCGCGTCGCGAACATATTTTGCTGCATTTCGCGAGTTTCTCGCGCTTTCGACATTCTCGCTGGAGAATCACCTGCATGCGGATAATTGGGATTCTACGGCCGCGTAATCTTCTATCGATCTCTTATTATTCGCGGAAGACGTGCCTTTTCCAGTCCGAGGTAGAACTCTGCGGGGTTCGCAGAACGCTTTATGAGACGAACGTCATTCCAGACGCATTGTTGAGTCCTTTGCTACAACTTCGCCGAGAAGATTATAGCAATTTCGCCTTTTATAAGTACCTAAGTCGCGTTTTGTCGCGTTAAAAGCGTTCCAGGAATTGGAGCGAAAGGGAAAACGTTAAGACTAATCGTCGTTGAAAACATTAAGACTAATCGAGAAGTTTATACAGATGTGCAATATCAGATTATTGTATTTTCTTTTTTAACATAAAAATAATAATAATAATAACGCTACAGGATCACAAAATTCGAAGAATTAATCACGCGTAAATTATCTTTAAAAAAATCATCGTAAATTCTATATAAAATTCTTGATTCTCAGAATTGTTTTGTACACAGAAAAAAATGAGTATCAAATCAACAATTCATTGTTTCATATATAAACAAGAATATAAAATCTTCTTGGAAGACTTTGATAATCTTAATCAGACATAATTTGCTTACGTGAAGAGAAAAATTTTCTCCATGTAAGCAAATTATGTCTCTTTAAGATTATAAATTCTTCCAAGGAGATTTTATATTCTTGCTTATATATGAAGCAATGAATTGTTGATTTGATATTTATTTTTTTTCTGTGTATCGTTTACTTAAGTACTTCAATCAAAACTCGTACGTGCATTAGTGTTACTCAACACGCTTCAGAGCGTGCATATTCACGAGAGCATCGCAGGTAGATGTGACCGTCTGCTCGCCTTGTAAGGATCTGTTGTCACGGCAGACCGTTGGTAATCCGCAGAAATTAACGCGTCCCGGAGAATGGACGTTGGAAGATAGATTTATGCTGACCTTCGATGTACCTTTACAGGAGCTATATCACAGCAAGTAAATGCACTGGCTAAATGCGTGCCAGTGCATTTACTCCGCTATAATTATACGCATAAAGACCGTTTAAAAAAATTCTCGAGACGAACATACATAACGGCTGCTACATCTCAATTTACATATTGCTACATGTTTTATTCATTTACACTCTTTTCAAACGTCATCTTCTCTCTCAAATCTTTTATATATTACATTTGCATATTTTGATATTCTTGTATTATTACCTGCAAATAAATATAATGTCAAAATATACAAAAAAAAAAGGTGATTAATTATAAAGCGGTGATATAACAAGATATATCTTTCGAGATCCTGTTAGATTAATACCACAGCGTGCAAATAGTGGAGTTTCTTGTCGTTTCCGGCGTTTCGTTTCAAACTTTACGCCGTGTCAAACTCGATGTCGGGAGTGCGACGCACGTCCGTAAGAAATATCGGAGGAAAACCTGAACTCTCTCTCTATACGCTGGCCGCGCGGCCGTCTCTCGCTGTTGCACTTTAACGGCGCAGCCACGCAGAAATAAGTGCAGCGGCGCGCTGCAGCGTCGTACGTGAATCGATTCAAGGCTCGCTGCGCACGATCCTTGCATTCCTGTTGCAACCGATAGGTACATACAACCGCCACCGCGTTATTACGCCGCGGTGCCCGATATATATCTCAAGTTGTAATACGTATAGCTTTATAATGAGAAATTGGGATTTTCTCACCAAATATAATTGTTTCCTGTTTAAAGTCACGTAACGATGAGGGAGATAAATTGTAATTATAATTTCTGCTGATCAACGGAGATACATCAGTTACTCAATTAAGAGCTTCTAGTATATACATACGCATGAAAGTCGTCGCGAGCGTAATTTTTTCACCATTTCAAGAGTAATTAAGTTAAATTGCACTTTGTCACTGAATTATGTTTAACTTCATCTTTTTTTAATGATGTGTTATGTACACAGAAAAAAATGAGTATCAATTCAACAATTCATTGTTTCATATATAAGCAAGAATATAAAATCTTGGAAGAATTTAATAATCTTAATCAGACATAATTTGTTTACATAAAGAGAAAAATTTTCTCCATGTAAGCAAATGATGTCTGTTTAAGATTATAAATTCTTCCAAGAAGATTTTATATTCTTGCTTATATATGAAACAATGAATTGTTGATTTAATGTTAATTTTTTTTCTGTGCAACAATATATTATGACGTCGACTGTATCAATTAGTGATATTTATGTACTTTACTGTGGTTCGTGTATTTAAATGCAAATTTTGATAACATAATCTTTCTTCCTCGTCTAATTTTATCTATGGGAAAAATGACTTTGAGTTTTATGAGTGAAAAATAATATTTATATGTCTGGTAACAGTAATGTAAGGTCGCATGGGTTAATTGCCACAAGTCGGCGACTTTTTTTTCCCAACGTGTCGTAAAATCTCTCAGACGACTTTGATTTCGTAAAAGGCGCGGTGGCGACAACGGTTTCCCTTTCATTCTCGCATTCTACGTCGCGTGGGCGCGCGTAACTGCACGTGAGCACGCGTATCGGAACGTGCTATACGACGGCGCACACACGGTCTATCTGCTCGCGCGCCAATAAAACTCAGCAAACGAAAATCGATTTGTGATACGCGAATTCCTTTAAAACGTTTCATCGCGAGCAACGTGTATGAGTAGTTCGAATTTTCGCTCTCGTAAAATTTCGCGGGAATTCAAGGATATCTGAGACGGAGAGCCAATCTGAACAAATTTGTCTACCGATTGCAACAGGTTTGCGGAAATAAGAAGATAAATCAAATGACGGGCAAGAAAATGTGACGCGTACTTGGATCGTTTTAGCGATACGCGGGAACTTTTTGCAATACCGGGCTGCAAATGGAGCTAATGTAAAATACCGATACGATAAGTAGTAGCGATTAAATTTATGGCGTACTTGTAAGTAGAGGATTGTGCAAGCGACGCGGTCGATTTTACGGCTGACAAAGATCGATGCTTTTACGTAGATGTGACTTGTGTAACCGCGAGGAGACAGATGCTCGTGAGAGATCCGAGGGACGGAGTCACCTTGCTCCTTTTAAGCATTCATACATATTAAACGCCTCAATTTCACTCTCGGCCATGTACGCACCATCTTTGGGTCTCATATTCACGTTAAATTGTGCAACTGCACGATGATGCATCGCGCAAGCATACGCTTGTCCGACATACGTTTCATCGCAAGTTGTGTGTTTGGTCATTTGCCGTTTTTAATACTTCCATCGTGTACACTGAGATAAATGTTTGGTAAAATCAACCAAAGTTTGGTTGAATAGTGATCAAATGAATTTTATAGTTAAAATTATAACTAAACATATAGTTGTTTTGACCAAACAATTTGTAGTCTTAACCAAATAATTATTTTCATACAACAAATTACAAAAAGTTTTGTTAAATGTAAGTTTTTGGTACGAATAATTATAAAATTCATTTGATCACTATTCTACCAAACGATTTCTCTCAGTGTATATAAGTCGTGAAAAGCAGGGAATAGTTCCATAAAATTTTAATTATGTATTTAATTAAGTTAATATTAGGCGCAAACGAGTAGGAATTTACGTGCCGTCAAATCGCGCTGATATTTCTGCAGCGAGATTCATGCTTCACGAACTCATTTAGTCGTACTTCGAGCAAAGTAGCAACGTCATTGCATGCGAAAACAGAGCGTAACAGTGCGTGGTACAGTTACTCGATGCTTTTTTGACATAATCGCCAGACTCTCGTCTAGTACCCTCCACTTGCGAACGTTTTACGACAGGAAGGTCTTCCACGGAACCTAAACTGGGTCATTTCGATTATATTGAAGGCAACGCCGCGGCGTTAATAGTGTAACAATTCGTGCAATGAATTTCCTGAACGATAAAAGTTGCGCGCACGTGTTCCACTGTCGATCGATCGATCGGATAACCCTACGTCGGCGCATTGTTCGCGATTTTTTTTTTGCCGAATGGAGATAATTCGAAACACGTCGGCTCTTTATGAGTGTAGACAAGTAAGGAATGCCTCTAAATACCGGTTACGACTCCGAGCGACAGCTACGCGCGCTCGCTGTTTGTTACTACTTCGCGGGACGCAGAATTTACAAGACGATTAAACGTTCGTTTGTGATGCAAGCCTCCGTCACTAAATGTACGTAGGTATTTCTCCGATATTTTCAGAGAGATTGAAACCCGCGCTGAAGTATCCTAATCTCCTTTAAAACTCCGAACTCTTTTTATGTACACTGAAAAAAAAGTCTATAACTATCAAATGTACACTGAGAAAAAAAATTTGTTGACTTAAAAAAATATTAGTTCATTCAACTAAATGCGGCGGTCACGGACTGTCAAGCAAACATTTGTTAATTCAAAGAAATGTCATTTCGAGAAACTACAGATATTCATTCGAATTACTACCGTGTATTTGACTCAAATAAATTAACATTTGAACTAAGTAATTCATATGCAACTAAACGTATTTAGTTCAGTTAACAGTTTTTTTTTCTCAGTGTATAGTGAAATAATATCAATGAAATATTTTATCAATGTAACAAAAAAAATTTTTTTTACTAAATGTTTAGTATTATCAACTCTGGTATAAGTTACTAAACATTTAGTAAAAAAATTTTTTTTTGTTATATTCATAAAATATTTCATTGATACTATTTCATTGTACATTTGGTAGTTATAACCAGACTTTTTTTTCATTGTATGAAACATGAAACTACCGAAAATTATATGATTGTGTTATTATATAATGCAGGGCAAAGTAACATTTCAAATCACAATAGTAAAACAGCACTAATAGTTTTATTTTTATAATAATGGAATATACATTACCGTTCAATAAAAACAAATTTTTTTTTTATTTACGTTATTTTTATTTCGCAGAAGCAACTAAATTTTTTGTAATACAAAACAAAATATTTGCTTGCTGTTAAGAAATCCTTAATCAAACAACTTTTGCTGATGGCACTAAATTAATTTCCTAGCTTATTAACATTATTAACGATGTGCGTTCTTCAGCTCTGGAAGAGGAAGTACGTTACGTTATAAGTAATCCTTTAAAGTCGCCAAGTTAATCAAACGGAAAGTGAAATCGCGATAGAGCTATGAAAGTTCGCCTTTATCGCTGCAGGAAGTTGATAAGGATCGATCGCGCGGAGTTCGATGCACGGATCGGCGGCGTATTTGTCATAGCGCCCGATCGGCAATCACACTGGCCATTTGACGCCTTCGCGATAGACCGATCGGCCGTGTTCCGCGTGCCCGGCGTGTCTGGTGACCAGAGTACCGTGCAATCGTTTCTGATCGACGGAACACATCCGCGACCGGGTTGCTGTATACGGGCGCCGGTTTTATGTACCGCCACGCGCGACGGACACGCATTACCAACACGCGCGCCGCGCATTAAATTACGCGTATCCGTGTCAAACGCGTCGTTACGGAATTGCTTATAAACCGTTAAAAACGGCGGATGATGCCCGTCGTTCGGCGATTTTTCTCAATCCCGCCGACGTGAGCCGCGCGTAAGAGCGAACGAGGATGTACGGTAAGGCGCATCGGCGCGCTGCCACGGTGTGATTTTCCCGCTTTCCGCTACCTACCTACCTATTAATCGCGAGACATTACGAGGAATGCGCGGAGTCTGCCTCTCCCTTAGCGAAAATTGAACGCGTGGACCGTTCCTGCGGCGCAACTTGTTAAATTTTCTCATCACGGAAAAGAAATGGATTTGTTGCGTCAGCAAAGCTATAATTTGCTACATAAATTTTGTATTTATAACTAACAAGGAAAGTACTCGAGGTGTCCCTCCGATCTTGACGAGCCTTTAATATGTTGTTGTACAGATAAAAATAAGGGACACGTATTTTTTTATACGTGCCCGTTTTCACTTTTAGGGGGTAAAACACCCTTTGAAGAAAATCTGTTTTTTTCTTTCGAAGCATATATCGTCAAAACTATAAGAGATAGAGAAAAATGTTTTAATTAAAAGTTGAATGGCTTGAAGAGTACCTTATAACAATGATAAAAAAAATTTAAAAAAAAGTAAGTGGTGGGGTAAAGTATAAAAAAAAATTTTTTTTTTTTAATTTTTTTTATCACTGTTATAAAGTACTCTTCAAGCCATTCAA
>QKQZ01006059.1:0-17654 GCA_003595255.1 Solenopsis fugax | reverse complement strand
CTCTTTAATTCTTTGAGAATAAATGTTATATATTCCATTGAAACTTTTTTAAATTAAATACATATATTTGGGTTAGAACAGAATGATTTTTCAATGGGAATATACAGATAGTACCCCTTGAATTTTATTTAAAAAGAAATTAAAGATATCACCACTTGGGTTTTATTAAAAAAAATAAAGATACTATCACTTGCATTTTATTTGTTAAAAGTAGTATAGCAGTTATTTCAAAGAGCAATATATTCTCTTTATAATTGGCACAATTTAAAGATTTCATTCATTTTTTTTATAAATTAAAGATACCACTACTTGGGTTTTATAGAAAAAAATAAAGATTTGAGGGATACACACACACCTGGTGCCTTTTTTACCGTTTTTTTTAAAAGATAATTTTGTGCTGATATATTTCACGCGCGCCTACAGTTTCGGCCAGCCTGACCTAACATTTGTCCTGAATGTCTATTACAAAATTCAATAATTATTAGTAGCAAATTATAAGTTTTCAAATCCGTAACAGCAACTGCCAGATTTTTAATCCAAGACTTAAGTGTGTCCGCGGATAAAATGGTGTTAAACGGCCTTTGAGTAAGATTGTAACCAGGTACGTCTATAACTATCGATTCTTTTTTAATACTTTTAACCCTTAAACATAGTGGGTCAGAGAGACTCCATATGAAGTTTTGAACGCTGTGTGAAGACGAAATGAGATAGAAGGTTCGGACCAGGGTAAAAAAAAGTTTGAAATCTCCTCTTTCGATTGATATGGTTGATCAACTTTATTGATCGACTAGAATTTGAATGGCACGGCAACAAAGTTTTGTTGGAGTCTGTGGAATTACCATTGTGTGTGAGCGAAACTTTTTTGTGAGTAATCTTATATAAAAAAATCGGACAAAACACGTTTGAACAAGTCCGTTCGTGTATGTTACTCGCATACTCTGTCTAAAATTAGAATACTATATAGTGTTGTGGAAAAGAAGGCTTCTGCACAGGGTTTGAAATATACCATGAAATATATCAATTTCCAATTTTTGACACTTTGAATTAATTAAAAATACCTCATATTAGCTTTGTTACATAAGTATATTTTTTAATAGGAATGACAATAACATCATTTTTTTTTAAGTATGACTCTTTAGCTTTAAAACGCCATATTGTAAAGTCCTTAAAAATTTTTTGTTGCAAAAATGATTTTTTTAAGAAAAGTGGATTTTTAGACATCCAAAAATATCTCATATTCTCCTTATTAGATAATACTTTTTAAAAAGCATGCCAATGCCATAATTTTTTTTTAAGTATGACTCTTTAGCTTTAAAACGCCGTATTTTAAAGTCCTTATTTTTGTTGCAAAGATGATTTTTTAAAGGAAATGTGGATTTTTGAACAATTTTTCATTTTTACTTAATGGTTTTTCCTTTACAACTTCACAATAAATCATTTTTCGGCAATGCCGATTATGCAATCACATTTCTTGAAAAATATTGATTGTAATCAAAGTTATAGCTTCTCAAAGTTGAAAAAGTCTCCCAGACCCGAAAATGTATTTATGTATTTTATGGGATCAGTGTGAAAAGGCACTTTTTTTTCTAGTGAATATAATTTTGTGAAATTTATTATCCGGGGATTTTCAGGGTTGCTGAGTACAAATCAGGTGTGAAAAATATAAAATTCAAAATGGCGAATCCAATATGGCGGACGGAATTTTCAAAATCAAAATTCGCTTGAAACATGTTACTCAAGAGTTTTGAAGGTTGCTGATTAGAAATCCAATGTCAAAAATACAAAATTAAAAATGGATCCAATATGGCGGAATTTTCAAAATTAATCAAATTTGCTTGAAAATTACATTTACCATATTAGTCCGCCATATTACATCTTGCATTTCAAATTTTGTATTTTTGACATCGGATTCGTAATTAGCGACCTCAAAAACCCCCAGATAGTGATTTTGAAATATGGATTTTATGCAAAATTTTATGCAAATAAATTTTATCTCTAAAAATGACAATTTTTCAGTATATATTTATTAATAACAAATTATTTATTTAAAATATGATTCTAAACTTAATTTATAAGTTAGAGAAAACATTTAGCAATCCAGCAATACAATCAAGCATGCTAAAGGAATACATGAAACAATTAATTCATTGATAAAATAAGCTTGGATGGTAGGTGTAGCTCCCAGAGCAATACCGTGACGCAAAGGGTTAAAGGTTAATGTGACATCCACCTGGATGCTAAAAAAATTATTAGACATTTTATAAATCGTTGAAAATGGTCAAAAACCTTATTTTTTTGCACCTTTAGATTAAAAAAAAAATCTCAAAAACTTGACGTGGTACGACATTTTCAAGGCTAGATTCATAATCAAAGCATTAAAATCTACTAGAAACAATTTCGCTTTGCTTAAGGCTAAAAAAAGTTAAATTTTTGTCGACCAATATTGTAGTTAAAATAAGATGAAAGTCAAGAACAACAAAATTGCGATAAAGACTTTGTTTTTCAATTATAAATATTTGAATATTCATGCAAAAAGTCTTTAAAACACGTAAATATTTAAACGTTATAATTAAAAAAACGAAGACTACTAAAATTTTGTTATTTTTGTAATATTTCGAATATTGAAATGTTCATATCAAAAGTTTCCAAAGCACGTGATTATTTTAACATTTATAATTAAAAAATGAAGCGTTAATCGCAATTTCCTTATTCGTGATTTTCGTTTTATTTTATAATCTAGAATCACTCTTCAAATTTTCTTTTGCTCGTTGTTGAGATCACTCTATATTTATAATAATTTATTAATTGTTTGAACTTTATAACAATTTTATTAATAGTTTATAACAACTTATTCGGCACACAGTTTCGTGAACTTTAAAATGTATATAAAATCTCACAATAAATATCAGTACTAAGATCTATCTATGATTATTAAAGTTTTAATTGCTTATATTGTATCGTCACATCGGTATAAGTTTTCGATTATTATGATTTATTCATACACGTCTCTTAGTATGAGTTTTTATAAAACATTACCGATTATCGCAAGTAATATCACATGCCTCAGTGATTGAGGTGGCTAAGACACCCGTCTCGGAAAGTTAGGAGGTCTCAGGTTCCCTGGCTAAGATGTTATTTTTTGCAACAAATTCTTTATACGAGTTTTTTTAGGATCACAGAATTTTTATTGGCACATTATTGCCACATTAGATGCTTATTAGCATCATTTATTATTAAAATGACTTTCAATTGAACGTGATATTATTATTTTTTGTTCAACATAAAACTGTGTTTTAAGACCGAAAATTTATTCGGCGCACAGTTTTGTAAACTTAAAAATGTATGTATATAAAATCACACATAAATATCAGCACTTAGATATGCTGATATTTATGTGTGATTTTATATACATATATTTTTAAGTTTAGCACAAGATCCAGCTATAAACGTTAAAGCATCTCGATTGTTTACATTGTATCTTCACATATCGATCTAAGTTCTCTATTATGATTCATAAATAATTTAGTAAATATTTACCCAAGAGCATAGAAAAATTGTATTGCCGACGGATTATGCTTCAAAACAGTCAAAACGATCTTCAGCATCTGGTTTTGTTGTGCCATGGATTCTAAAGCCAACATCATGAAGCGACCGAGCCCCTTGCGCCTGACCATTGGCTCCAATTGTAGTTCATAGCTAATACATACGTGAATATTAAATTTTTTTCCATACCAAATCTTATTTTTGACATGTTGCACATATAACATTCCGTACGAAATATTAGAACTGAACAATAATGGCAATAATATATATAATAATATACATGATAGTAATTAATATAGTTTTTAAGGCTTAGGAAAAAACCCGTTCTTTTTCCAATTTTTCCGCGGATTTTTTCGGTTTTTTCTCAGGGGTAGAAAAATTCATTGGAAAAATTCAAAAAGTGTTGTACTATGGTGGTACCTCATCAGTATCAAAGTTATCTGTTTTACAATATGATTTCTTAACTCTAGCTCGCCACACTTATTTTCAAGTCCGTAGTTTGCCATACTTTTATTCGTGAGGCAGCTCGATTTTTCGTCTTGTCACTTTCATTCTAATTAATATTTTAAAGCTTGTATTGCAAAAATTAAAAAATACATACTCTAAATATCATGCTCATAAGATAATAAGCAGGTCGAGAGAATTATTTGAAATAATTAAATTTATAACAATGTACAGTGTTATGTACATAACTCACACATACACACATAATGTCGTGCACGACCCACACATCTAAACATGCGAAAATTCTTCAAGTATAAGGCGGGCGATATAATTTATAGCCAAGAGGGGGTTTGATGAGTTACGGGCATTCGCGGGATGTTGACTTACGCAGCATCTCTTTGAAGGCTGTCGATTTCACTTTTGACCATTGTAAATCGAGCGGGTTAGTACGTGCCCTAAACAATAGCAGTGTGCGCGTTTTATGTTCACCAGATGTTAGAAGGGTTTTCGACTAACATTTGGAAACAATGCACCCGGTTTAATGCGACTTTCTCTTTTGCGGCAGGGTCGTGCAATTGTCTGCCACAATGCTAAGCCGAAAGCGGCGATTTTAACGATAACGGTGGAGACAGACGTAAGAGCGGCGCCAGTTTGTCTTAGCGTTCGACGCTTATTCGTCGATCTCGAAAAGTGAATGCGCCAATCCCGGACGAATCCCTTCTTCAAAGGGAGTTGCCAATCAGAGCGAAGGCTCGAAATCGAGATACACATATATATATAAATGACGCGCACCAAGAGATCTATATTTTTGTATTCAGTACAAGTTACGGTCACAAGGACGATCGATTGTGAGCCATCCTAGCGGTGTCCGGGCGTCTGACCCCCTCCAGAAATTCAGACGACAAGTTCGCGACTCAAGGCGGTAGGCCGAAGGCGACGTCTCAGGACTCAGGCCTGCTGTCTCTAAGCGCTGTCGCGACGAGGCGAATCTTTCGCAATCGTTATTAAACATTTTTGCGAGCGGATATTGACAAGATCGTTTGATTGTGCCAACCAAACAATAAACAGTTAACCAAACACAGTGTGGAATTTAAACCTTCCTCATTGATATACAATCCATACAGGAAGAAGTAAACTATAAAAAGAGATTACACTTCAGGAGTTCACCGGATCAGGGTATGGCGAACTAAAGTTAAAAATCTGTGTTAATGAGAAATAACTAGAAAACGGTCCGTATAAAGTTAAACTAATGTTAGTTTCTGTCTTTAAGTTTCTGCCCTTAAGGCTCCTGGCGCCTCAGCCGAGAACTCCGCGTTGACGGTAGCGACATTCCGTCGCGGACAAAATTAGAACTAATAAGCGTGGAACATGACAGATTGATTGATGAAATTTTGTCGTGCATGTCATTTCGTTATTATGCGTTTTATTGTGAAAATGTAACTTGTCTCGTATTTACCAAATTCGTAAAAATGAACCGCAAGTAAAGTTTGTTTGAATTTTATAAAAGCACATTTTTCACTGCTTTCAATAGCTTTCCGTGTGTTTTTCTATCTTAATAGGCTTCACTTTACGTGCTTTTTATAACTATTTACTGACTGTTGGGCAGAAAAAGGATAATCTTTACCCATTTTTATAAGTGTTTTAAAGCCATCTGATTAGTCTGTTTTATCCAAATTGGTTTTATTTATAAATGGGACATCGGACAAAATTACGTGTCGTTTCACGCAATTTCACGCTTCTCACGTCACGACTTCAATATGGCCGCGGCGAGTAGACAGGAGCCTTAAAGTTTTTTTTCTTTTTATTTATGATAATGTGAATACGAGGGAAACAAAAAACAAACAAAAAAATAAATAAAAACAAAATTAAAGTATTTTTTAAATAAAATAAAACGTATGCCTCTTGATAATTGCTAATATTCAAAATTCATCAAATAATTAAATATTAACTTAAATTAGTCTTTAAACTAGTTGTTAGGATTACATTTGTTCTTAGAACAGTTTGTTTAATAACACTGGTCAACAAAAATTCAACATTTTTTGGCCTTAAAGAAAACGAAGTTTTTTCTGATAGATTTTGATGCGCTGATTACAAATCTGGCCGCAAAAATGTTGTATCACGTCAAGTTTTTGAGATATTCTAACTTAAAGGTGCAAAAAATGAGGTTTTTGGTACAAAAAATTCAATTTGCTCTATTTCAGCGAAAAAAAGTCGGATCATAGCAATCGAATATGCGTTGGAAAGGGTAAGAATAACACTTTAATGTGACATCCGGCTGGATACTGAAAAAAAATTGATAGACATTTTATAAGTCGTTGAAGATGGCCAAAAATCTCATTTTTTGCACCTTTAAGTTAGAATATCTCAAAAACTTGATGTGATACGACATTTTTGTGGTCAGATTCGTAATCAGCGCATCAAAATCTATCAGAAACAACTTCGTTTTCTTTAAGGCCAAAAAATGTTGAATTTTTGTCGACCAGTGTAATTAATAATTATTAAACCTTAAGTGATGTAATATTCCAAATATAAACATAAAAATTAACTCAACATTAATTCCAGCGCTTATACAAGGTGTCTTACTTTAATAATACTGTAAAATTAGGTAGCATGTCATTTACATAACAAAAGCATCAATTTTTCAGAAAAAAACTGGAATTTTTCTAGTTTTTTCCCAGCAATTTGTAAAAAGCGGTTTTTTTAAAACTATAATAATTAGTAATAATTATTTAAAAAGTTAAAAGTTAAATAATAAGATTAAAAAGTTAATTTTAAATGAGTTTTTAACTTCTATTATTTTTAAAACACAAACTTTAATTGATTAACTTTTTCCTCTAAATTAAAAATTTACCTATGTGAAAGAAAAAAAATTATAAATGAAAAAATTTCCATATAAAAAACAATTTTTGTTATTTTATATAAATTTTAGTTATATAATAAAAGATTAAAGAAGTTTGCTCATTTTGGTATTCATATCTAGTCATCAATCATATATAATTTTGTAGGTAATAATGGTGATAGCATTAAAGAAAAAATAGATTTAGATCTTTAAACCCCCGCCGAAAATAGTTCTGATCTCCTAATGATGTCATTTTATTCGTTCGATCGTTCATCATCAGAACTGTTCAATACGCCAAATATTACGTTCTGCTACAATATAGTCATTATATCGTATTCTATTAACGTGCCTGGACTGTATTCGAGCTTTAAGAAACATCGGGCATATACAGGGTATCCCATTTTAACATTCGCATCGAAATATCTTGTAAAGTATAAAAGATATGAGAAAATGTTTCAAACAAAAGTTGTAGAGTTCGAAAAAGAATATAAGAAGGTTTGACCTTGGATGGCGCTGCCAAGGCCATATCAAGGTCACGTCGATTTTTTTTAATAGAACATTCTATTTTTGATTCTAGAATCTAATAGCTGGTGTCAAAACAGTAAGTTATTGTTTATTAAGTACTTTCCGAGTTATAAGACTTGAAGGTTACAGATCGTTATAATGTAATTTTTAAGCCTTATAACTCGGAAAGTATATGAAAAGTAACTTACTTATACTGTTTTGGAAAGCTTTTGACACCAGCTATTAGATTCTGGAATCAAAAATAGAATGTTCTATTAAAAAAAATTGATGTGACCTTGACCTTGCTTGACGGCCATCCAAGGTCAAACCAATGGTACCTTTTCATGTCCCCCTTCGAACCCTACAACTTTTGATTGAAATATTTTTCCATATCTTTTATACTTTACGAGATATTTCGATGCAAAGGTTAAAATGGGACACCCTATATGTATACATCCAATATTTCTTAAAGCTCGAATACAGTCCAAACATGTTAATAAAACACGATACCATATCTATATAGCAGAACGTAGTATTTGTCGTATTGGACAGTTCTGATGATGAGTCAAACGAATAAATCAACACCATGAGGAGGTCAGAACTACTTTTGGCAGGGGCTTAAGGATCTAAATCTATATTTTCCTTAAAGCTATCATTAATATCTACATAATTATATATGATTGATGATTGGACGCGGATAGCCCAAAACCACCTATAAAAATGATCTTCTTTATATGATGATTCAAATTGTAATTATTTTGTTATCTAGAGTAATTTAATTTTAAGAAGTTGCAACATTTTAATTTAATTTAAAATTTATAATGCTTTAAAAATTAACTTTAAATTTAAATTAATTTAATCTCAACGCAATTTTAACGTAACTAAATCAACTGTTTATAGAACTAAAATGCATTTAATAATTGATATAGAAATATTATGAAGATCCGCTTTGATCGAAAAATGGCATTTTTTATTTTTTGTGTTATTCATATATCGGTCTATTCAACTTATTAAATTAATTATATAAGACATAATTAATTTTCATTTAATTTAAAAGAAGTTAAAGATGTTTTGGCTATACAATACTAAGTTATCAATTTTAAAAACACAGCAGGTTTCTACGCTCTATTCTTTTTTTTCCTAATCAATGACATAAAATTTTAATCGTAATACAAATTTTTAAATCAGCTGTAAAGAATAACACAACGAATAATTTGACTTATAAAATGATCATGCTTTATTGCTGTTTTAAGTAAATAAAAACAAATTTTTAAATCAGCTGCAAAGAATAACACAACGAATAATTCAACTTATAAAATGATCATGCTTTATTGCTGTTTTAAGTAAATAAACGAGTACAAATAAATGGATCCAAATAAATTTTTGCATGAATTTTTATTATTTATATTAATATATACATATAAAATATTTAATTCAGAATTTTACTTCATCAAATTTGCAAATAAATAAGTAATTATTGACTTTAGGGGAGGCAGTCCCGATGACCTTGGCCTTGACATATGTTGTCAAGGTCATGGTCCTGAGTAACCTTCAACAAGTTTTAGCCGTCGCTCGCCCTTCGTTAAAAAGTTATCAACAAAGAAAGTTTCAAAAATAAAACGAAATTTCTATCAATTTTATACACATACTTTATTCAATAATATTATTGATTGAATATATATCTTTCATAATTTGTCCACCCCACCTCGCCTCTGCCTCGCGAAACGAGGTCTACAGATATACTGTTCCACATGGGTTTGCGACTTTCCATGCGAAGCGAGGTCCACAGATATACTGTTCCACATGGGTTTGCGACTTTCCATGCGAAGCGAGGTCCATCCCACCTCCCCCCCTGCTTTGCGAGCGAAACGAGGTCTACAGATATACTGTTCCACATGAGTTTGCGACTTTCCACGCGAAGCGAGGTCCACTCCACTCCCCTCTGTCTCGCGTGCGAAACGAGGTCTACAGATATACTGTTCGACATGGATTTGCGAACATTTGCGAACAGTACATCTGTAGTCCTCGTTTCGCTCGCGAGACAGGGGGGGTGGACCTCGCTTCGCGTGGAAAGTCGCAAACCCATGTGGAACAGTATATCTATAGACCTCGTTTCGCTCGCGAAGCAGGGGGGGAGGTGGGGTGGACCTCGCTTCGAATGGAAAGTCGCAAACTCATGTGGAACAGTACATCTGTAGACCTGGTTTCACCCCCAAGGTAGGGGGGGAGTGGATAAATTATAGAAGATATATATCCAATTAGTCAATCAATAATATTATTGAATAAAGTATGTGTATGAGATTAAAATTGGTAGAAATTTCGTTTTATTTATGAAACTTTCTTTGTTGATAACTTTTTAACGAAGGGCGAGCGACGGCTAAAACTTGTTGGAGGTTACTCAGGGCCATGATCTTGACAACATATGTCAAGGCCAATGTCATCGGGGTTGCCTCCCCTAAAGTCAATAATTACCAATAAATATTACAAAACGAGATTTTACATAAAAACCAAAAGTAAACAAAAAATTAAATAACTTTTAAATCAATAAGAGAATTATGCTCATATTAAAGTGACACCTAATTGCCTATGTCCCTAATTGGCTAATTTAATATAAAATTTTCTGATTAACTGTCCCAAAAGAAAAAATGCACTATGAATGGCTGTGGGCTGTAATCAATAATCAAACGAGAAGCTCCTAAATTCTATACAGACATTAAAACATAATAATAGAATCTATTAACATACCAATATAATACCACATCGCCATTGTCGATGTCAAATCGGAAGTGCGAGAAACCGAAAAGTTTGTCGTCGCGCGATGCCATCAGGTACCACGCCGTCTCCTCCGTCAATTCCACCCGTTTCTCAGTCGCATTCCAGCCCCAACTAGACCGTTCATACATATCCTTCATATTCCTCTCCATGATGTCCAGGATCCAGGTAAGATGCTCCAAACGTGCATCCTTCGCCTTAAGGCAAACAAGCTTGAATGTGTCATTATCCTTCGTGTATTCGTGGAACTTTGGCAAAGTCTCCAAAGGATTTAGCAGAGCATTTGCCTTATTTATCAGCTGTTGCTGTGTCGCTACCTTCTCCGCTAAAAGCTGACGTCGTGTTTTTCTAGCCTTTTTCTAAAAATGCAAAAATTTAAAAGCTAATTAAATTTCTCTGGCAAGAACTTCGCACTAACTATATGAAAAATTTGGTTCCAGTAAAATGAGTTGGTTTTTCACACTTCCACAAGAAAAGTGATACAGATGAAAAATATAAAATTGTTCAGGAATAGTAAGAAAATTAAGTATTTTAAAACTCTAATTATTTATGGCAGTATTAAATATAAGTAAGAACTCATCACAAATTGCTTGTTTTAAGTTCCCTAGAAGTAGTATAAGCATTGATTTTGTTATAAAGTTATGTGGTTATGGCAAAAATGAAAACGAGAAAATGATGCAAATAAAATAAAGGATAGATTTTAAAAAACTACCTTTATTTTGATTTATTTTTCTTATCTTTATTTTTTCCCAGTAGATTTTTTTTTAGGAAACTTGTATCCCTTTCCTAATATATTTTCGATTTTATAAAAATGTATATAAAATAAGATTGGTATGTAAGATAAAAAATAAGATTAATTGGACAATGCTGTACAATCAGAATAAATTTTACATTTTTGGTAAACCATATCGTAGTAAAAATTTTTCTCAAAATTTTTCATATAATTTTCAGAATTTCTCATATTTTAAATTTGTGAAGATTTCTGAAAAAAAAATATTTTAAATTTTTTCAAATTTTCAATTTTTTTCAGAAATTATAAAACGAGAAATTTTTAGAATATATTAAAATTCACATATATGAAAACTTCTAAAAAAAATGTAGACTTTTTTTTATATACTGGTCTGAGAGGTTTCGGGACAGCTGAATAGCTCGGAAAGTATGCTTTTTTGAGAACAATATTTTAAACAAATTGAAAGTTAATTAAGGATGTATGATAGAATTTCGAAGATAACATCATTGCTATAATATTTTCCTAAGATATTTATTAATGTATTTTATTCTTCTATGTAAAATTTCAAGTTATTTTACCATACGTTTTCGAGATAATTATTATATTATGAAATATGCCTATTTGTAACACATACCCTTATGACAAACAGTGCACACTTTGACCATTTTATTTATCACACTCTCTTGTATATTAACAAGAATAAAATAAAAACCTTAATGTAAACTAATTTTTAGATTTTGACGAATACCGTATCCATTATTTTTAGTATATTATAGACTCAGCTATTTAATAAGACACGAAAATTTAATAGATGTATTTATTTACTATTTATATTAAAATCCAAGTGATGAATGATAACTATACAGACGTTTTAAATTCGCGTACTTTTCGCAAGCATATATGATCGTAGGGTGTGTTCGGGGAGACACTATTAGCGTTATTTGCATCATTCTATCCTTATTTATATTTAATGAATGATAAAGGTAAAAAACACAAATAGCGCTAATAGCGATCTCTTCGAACGCACCCGCATAGAACATATGCATGTGGCCAAAAACATGCGCATGTAGCCATGAAGTATGTTTACATCATTTCATCAGAATGACAGATATCCTAAGTTATCCTAACTTGAATAATCGTTAACTTTAATTAAGCATTAATATCTTGCTTCGCAGAGCAGATGAGCGACGCTTTTCTTTGCCAAATTCTTTCGTTTTGTTCGAAAACACATCGATGGACTAGATTCTTATCAAAATATAAAAAGAAAACCGTAAACAAAATATTTAACATAGAATTAGTACTTAATTCAAAATTCATCCATAGCATTCCTATGGATGTCAATTTACTCACCTGCATAATCAACGTTTGAATTCCAGACGTCCCGCCTTTTTTGTTTAAGTATAGGTTAGGTTATATTATCTCTCTAGTAAGTTAGATTATCTCTTTTACGTATTATAACTGATTTTAGAATTAAACAGGATAATCAATTGAAGATCTCTTAATAAGAACAAGATAAATATTTATTGTTTTCGTTTTTCGGCAATATGTGTTCGATCAATCCACAGCAGAGAAAATACCTAAAGCGGCTATCCCGGCATTTTACGATGTTTACGACAACGATTTCACTTGCAATCAACGAACCACCTTCACTTCCCCCTCGTACACTACCGCTTTATACGGACATTTTTGAAATTGATACTACATAGCACATCCCTTTTACGACACTGCCGATAAAAATGGTTCAAATCTGTGCTAAAATCGTATGGTAGGGGTATCCCCACCACACGATTTTAGCACAGACTTGAACCATTTTTATCGGCAGTGTCGTAAAATGAATGTGCTATGTAGTACCAGTTTAAAAAATGAACATACTAGCGGTATTGTTCATACGGAGCGGGAGGTGGGGGAGGGGGGACTCGTCGATTGCAGGTTAAAAGCTGAGATAGCCGCTCTCAGTCCTCATGCTCAGTTTTCCCTGGTTTTCTCTCTGATTTGAATTTTCAATTCAGAAATCAGAGTTGATCAGAGTATATGAAAGTAGTCAGAGCATGATATGTATCAGAGTACCAGAGTACGTTCACGCCAGTTCACGCGTATCCCAACAATTGCTACGATTTGGCGCGATCTGGCGTGATCCTCCTTTATCCTCCGCTGAGTACGCGGTACGGAAATGTTGACACGAGAATGCGCACGGTGGCTCTGCCTTCTGCTTAATGAAAAGCGGTGGTGACTGGTAACTGAGAATCGGGAAAAAGAACGAAAAAATTGTCTTGTCCACAATATCGAAGTTTGGGATCGACACTGATCAACACAGGTTTATCGCAGTAAGTAGTTTCTACACTCGTCTTGTTTGGTACTGCAACGGTTGATTTATTTCTATCTCTGCTCGATGTAGCTCTTCATCACGACTACTTTCCTCTCATTTTGCATAATCGCGATCCTTACGACGTCTCTCGATTGTCACATCATGTATAGGTTAAAAGGGTGAGAAGTGCGCTTGAAAATGATCGAAATATCGATTGTTTACTTTTAAAGATAAAATATTGCTTCCTGCACGTTTTGAATTGTGTGATTTTTGGACATGTCTATCCCTGGTAAATCGGGTAATATTCAAGGAGACGGTCCTTCTTGCCGATTTGACTCAAATTTTGTAATATTGTTTATTTTTATACATAGAACACGAACATGAAAGAAAAAAATAGTCGCTCTAAAGCAGATAAAAAGTTATAAAATGCAAAAAAATAACATTTGTGAGGTTAGGAAATCTGTCACACCGATGACAGACATTGAGAATGTGTAAGTGAAGCTATAATAAGAGACGCGACAGCAAATCTAAAAAAATCCGTCAGAAAAACAGGCACAAATTGTCTGTTTTAAAAACAAATTATTTTCTTATATAATTTTTGTGTTCTTAAAGTAGACATTTTGTGTCTCTAAGAAGTTCTTTTATATTTTATAACTTTATCTGCTTGAGAGCGACGATTTTTATTTCATATTCGTATTCTATGCATAAAAATAAACAATATTACAAAATTTGAGCTAAATCGGTGAGAAGAACCGTCTCCATGAGTATTATCCAATTTTTGATTTTAAAAAACTATAGAAAACGATTTACATTTATGAATTCACGAATCAAAATCCATATTCAAAACGAGATAAGATTTTTATTCTATTATTTTCTATCGAAAATTTCACTAATATGAATCATTTTTATTGTTTTTTGGTAGAAAACAATTCACATTAGTGAATTCACAAACTAAAATCCATATTTAAAACAATAGGATTTTTTTCTATTGGAAATTTTTACCAGGGTGATTTAGTTTAATTTTTTAAAAAAAGATTGGACATTGGATAGTCCTATGGTTTAAATAATTGATTTTATGTAGTTTTTTATGCTAAAAATACAAATCCATTTTCCAAATTGCTCCATACGTCACAATTTTAAGAAATTTGCAATTAAAATTACGAAAAGAACTATTTTTACATTCCTTGTCAAATTATAACTACAATATGTGATGTTCTGTAAAAGTTTTATTGCAATGAAAATTAAGTATGTTAGGACTTTCAGCCTTCAAAAGGAATTTTTGTTTTAATTTTATATATTGTAGAATCTAGTAGAATATAGAATATGCTAAATATGGGATATATATCCTAGTGAAAAATTCCTATAATATGATTTACTTCTATTCTTTCCACAATCGCAAATTAGTCTATATTGGGTCAAAAATTTAGTGTTATTTATGTGCTAAGTTGTTGCTCTAGTTGGAATTTTGTTGCTCAAACCATTTAGTAGAAAATCTGATAAAAAATGGAAGGAGGGAAAACAGCTATTGAAACTTGCCATTACGTAGGACCTTTTTATATTAGAAAATATATTGTATAGTGTTCATATAAAAAAATACAAGTTTACCAGAATTTGTTGCTAATTTGTTGCTCGAAGATAATTCTACATATCTTAAACTTGACATTTTGAACTACAAAAAAAGAAATATTGTAGTTCAAGTAAAGGCTGTTGAAAAAATTAAGTTATCCATTAACCTGAAAATAATGGTTTTTATATGTATATTGTATTAACATGTTAAGACTCAACTCTCTTGTGATACAATATTATTTCTCTAACATAATTAAAATTGAAAAATAACATGCAATAAATTGTTTGTTGTATACTTTATTTTTAATTTTACTGTAAAAATATATTTTTGTAACTCTGAAAGCTAAAAAAGAATGATCTCTTGTTTTTTTGCGTGATGTAATTTTATTTAAAAAAGTGATGGTAATCTTTATATAATCTCTTTATAAAAATCTGCTTTTCCATAATAATAATTGATTTATCTGTCTATATCATACAATTTTTGTCTGAACATATTTTTTATGTAATCTTACTCTCAAGATAAATGAGATCCCTATAAGTGCTACAATATTCCTAGAATATTATACAAATATTAAAAATTATAACAATATTAAAATAATATTTCGAGAATATAATTTTTATAGGAATATTATATTAATATATCCGCTTTATATAATATTTATGGTATATTATGTCAATATCCATAGAATATTATAAAATGTTCTACGAATATTATTTTTGTTCAAAAATGTGAATTATTATGCATAAAATATTCATAAACTTTATAATTATTACATTTATAAAAGCTAAAATACAGCCATTGACAAAATTATTAGGCACCCTATTTATTTAACAATTTCTTCAATTTATAAGGAAATAAATAACATTATCTTTATAAATGTTATCATTTATTTCTTAAATAATCATATTAAAGTAATATTTGCTTGGTCCACCATTATTTTTTATGACTTCTGCTATCCTTTTAGGTAAGCTATGTACTAATCGTTCGCATATAGCAGGTGATATTTTTTTTCCCATTTTTTGAAAATCACCTTCTTGAGCTCAGTAATTGAATTGCACTTGCGAGCGTGGACATGTTTCTTCAAACGGCAAGAAAAAAGGAAAGAAAACGATAACATCCGTATTATTCGAAGTCGAAATACACACTAAACAATTTTGTAAATATTGTCATTTCTCTAAGGCCCGGTTTCACAACTTTCAGTTTAACCCGAGTTTAGCTGAACGTCGGTCAAAGTTGACGCCGACGTTGAACCTATATGGCGTTCCACAACTCATTTTTAACCGTAGGTTACGTAAACCTATATCCTATTTACTGAAACTCAGAACATATGCTTCTTTCTCCTTAAACGTAAATTGTGATTGGTTAATTAAGATTTTGAAAAAGAGAGGGAAAAGCGTGCCGATAAAACCCATTCTACAATAGCCGTAACATAAAGCCGTAAAATTCTAAGTATATATTAGTTGTAAGAGCGAGTCCGTTTGGGCCGTGTTAGGTTTTCGCCCGTTATTAATATATTTTTTATGGCCGTCGATTGCATCACAATTGGCCTGCCAGGATAACCACTGTCGTTCCGTGTTTTATCCTGTTATACTCGATGAAGCAAATTTAACAATGAATTATGCTAATTGAACCCCGGCAATGTTACATTCGAAGAAGAGTACTGAATTACAAGTTCCGATACATGACGATGAAGGAGCTTTAGATTTAAACCTTACATATGCTGAAGTAGAGGCAGCTATAGGAATATCATCGAAGGAAAATCAAAATATGACAAAACCTTCAAGTTCGACTATAAAAAAGAAAACTGTCAAGCGGAGAAGACAGACGAGAATGCCTTTAATAAGTGCTGTAAGATGCAACCAATGTTTTTATGATTTAGCTCAATCTAAAGCAGAATTAGTTGAGCTAAGGGGATCTGCGTGCAAAGTCTGAAATAGAAATTAAAATTTTAAATACACAACTAGAAAAAGAACAACTTGAAGTTGAACTCCTAAGAAAGCAACTCCAATTAAATGAGAAATAAAACTATTATTTTTTCATTCTTGAATTTGTATTACCCCGTGAAAATCTCACAGTAATTTTTATTTATATTTACATAATTCAAGGTAAACGTTTATTAAAATAAATTTAAAAAGAAGGTATAAATAATATAATAAGTATAAAAGTATTAAATATAAAAATTGCAAGTATAAATACTACATGATTTCACGTATGACTGCATGAACCAACGTATTAGAAAGGAAACATCTTCACATTTCATATTTTAAAAAGAAATGTTCCATCCTTTTTGGACAAATTCTGTACAAATTTTAAAACGCACTGCTAAATACATAATATTCCAGCGTATTCTTTAACTTTTTCCACAGTAAGGGTTATTTATTCTGCAGCAAGCTGAAAAATATCATTTAAATATTATAACACATAAGAATAGTACATGAATAAATAGCTCATAAATAATTTGTCTAAGAAAATCCTATTTTTATTCTCACTTGTGCAAATAATCGTTGATTAATATGTTCTGTATATGATCATTATCAGGTGCATTATTCATAAGTAATACGTTTCCCTGTTCCAAAATTTCTTCCCTTGGTGCAGGCAACTGCAATGCAGGATGGGCCGTTTTATCTGTCATCAGATGGTAATGGATCTCTAGCACNTCTAGCACGCCGAGCAATGTTATGTAAAATGGCAGTTGCTACAATGACTGGTAAAACTCTTTCAACTTTTGAAAACCGAGAACCCAGTACCAAAATTGGAAACCGTCTTTTCCATATTCCAAACACGCGCTCAATGGTATTGCGTGTACTAATAAGCGACTCGTTATAGAGTTCTTGTACATTTCTGTATTGCGTAGAGGCGTCATAAAATACGACCGAACAGGATAACTACCATCACCTAAGAGCAAGGCATCTCCAAATATTCCAGCCTCAAATAATGCACGTATCCTGGA
>QKQZ01006055.1:0-13870 GCA_003595255.1 Solenopsis fugax | reverse complement strand
ATTTAATTGATACTATTTCACTATACATTTGGTAGTTGTAACCAGACTTTTTTTCAGTGTACTGTGTCAAATGTGTAATTTCGGATTCTAATGTTAAGCAGGAGAAATATAGCAAGGATAACATTCGAGAAAAGATATATGTCTTCTTGAGCTTCGCCTCTTTCGAGAGATACATCGTTAACTCTTAACTTCCCGCTCCTTGGCTCCTTCGTTTTCGATTTCCTTCTTATCTCGGCGCAGGTATAGGAGCTCAAAAAAGAAAACACCCTTATTTCCCACCCCAGCCCACATCCGCGAAAGTGGAACAGGCTCGATGGTTCGATTGCATTCGATGAAATCGCCTGCAATCGGACGACGGAAGAGATTCGAAGTAAATTGGAAATGTCCCGCGGCTCTTCTGATTTTTATTTTCGTATACAAAAGTCGTATAAAACAGTCAGACGGAGGGAAGAACGAAACGGAGAACGAAAACTTCTGTTATATACAAAATAGTTCGTCGTAGCGATGAATTTCGAATTTTCTAAAGAATCCGAATCGCATTGTTACGAGATACAATAAACAGATATCGCGCGATTGCTTCGCCCGTCGGTTTCGATAACGAATTTTTACGATGGATTGAGATCGTAATCACTCTGGGAAATGTCGATTCCGACGAGAAAGTTACGATCTTATCGAAAGTTACGTCTTCAACGCAAGGAAACGTGCGCACATCATTCCATCAGATCTTTTCTCTCCGCGCGTTTGACGGTTTTTATACATCCATCAGTTTTACATATACATATAAGAGGTACAATATTATTTTACATAGATATTTTATCGAGAGCAGTTAATTAGAAATTTATGCGTTAATAAAAATGATGTAAAATAACGCAAAACCGCGTCTATTTGCAAGGATTTTAAACGTTAATGAAGAATATCTTACGCTACAGTGTATGCGAGAAAATAAGATAATTCAGATAATTCTAGGAAGTATACGTTTTGCTGAAAAAAATGTTTAAAAAGAACTCTTTTTAGTATCTTGATACTTCTTCGTCTAATTTATTCGCTGCATTATCTACCGCGTTTCATTCTACTGAATGAAAAATTTCTAGAAGCAAATTTACAGAAGCATTTCACTTGATATCGCGGAATTTTCCTCAGCTATAGACCGGTGGAAATGGCTCGCGTTTTCATTATTTCGACGACATTACCCCAATTCTGCTACCGTGAGCATACGCGTCTAATTATGGAACAAACGCGCGTCCCATTTTTGCGAGCGCATTGCTCTACACAGAGAGAGGGAGGGGTAACATTTTCATTAAACAGATCACATTTCGGCACGAAATGTTCCGCGTGTACGGAAAGAATCGTTTTGATAAAATATTAACAAATTTAGCTACAGATCCGAAAATAATTTTGTTGGACCTTCAAGTTTTAAAAATTTTTTGCAGCACAGCTCATCATGTTTAAGCATTTTTTATAATTATTTTTATGTCCAACAAAATTATTTTCACATCTACACTGAGAGAAAACTATTTGGTAAAATCAACCAAAATTTGGTTGAATAGTGACNTAAAGTTTGGTTGATTAGTGATCAAATGAATTTTATAGTGATAGTTACTAAATATATAGTTGTTTTGACCAAATAATTTGTAGTCTTAACCAAATAATTATTTTCATACAACAAATTACACAAAGTTTTATTAAATGTAACTAAGTTTTTGGTACCAGTAACTATAAAATTCATTTGATCACTATTCTACCAAACGATTTCTCTCAGTGTATATCTAGCTATATTTTTAAGTACACTGAGAGAAAAAATTGTAGTGGAGGCAACTATAAGGGGACAACCATACAAATTTTGTTAATATAATTATAATATACAGTTAAGTGGACTATATTATAGTTATTGCAACTAAGTTTATGGTTAAGAAAACTAATAAAAAATAGTTCTAATTACTATATTATATAGTATACTACAACTATTTATTATTAGTTCTCCTAACCATTAACTTGGCTGCAATAACTACAATGTATAATAGTTCACTTAATTATATATTATAATTATATTAACAAAATTTGTATGATTGTCCCCTTATAATTGCCATTACTACAGTTTTTTCTCGCAGTGTACTTCAGCAAAATTGTTCTTTCCGCGTGAAAAGGCGCGGCAAAGAGAGAACAATTTGGAGAATCTAATTGCAAATAATTAGTACCACTTGGGGCATTGTCGCGACACTCCCGAAGGATCCTCGAGAATGTTTCAGTGGAGCCAAATAGTCGAGGCGTCTAATATCGAGACTGATTCTCACAATTCTTTCTCGTTAACGACATTCTAAAATCCTGCGTGTAACGGCGATGTTGGCAGCTCTTGGCTCGTCCGTGCCTTCATCTTTTACCTCATAATCCCACCGACACAATTCGGTCCGGCCGGGGGAATTACGAAGGTGGATAATTAAATATTTCCGCGCGGCGACGAAAGCTATAAACAGCGGCGATGTAACGAGGTAATTACGCCCGTTGGTCCATCGCGGTTATCACGTTTACAGCAGCGGTACTTCCGAGATCTCCAGTCGCGGGATCCCGTTTCCAATGCGGAAAACTCGTCGCCGGCTTAATTATACGATAACGCCACATTAAGCTGTTTCAATTACAGGCCCCGAATATACTTGACGGCGCCAGCGGGATTAAGAATCGCGTTTCCGGTTCTTGGAGACAATAAAACTACTCTGTCGTCCTTGTAATTTTTAATAGAGCTTTTTTTTTGTACATTTTACATTCTCCGCTGTTACGTTTCGCCATTGATTATCGTGAAACCCACAACCGCGTATCGAGCAAATATAAAAACTCTCACATACTAATAGGATTTTAGGATAAAAAAAGAGAAAGGGAGAATCATTTTTCGATAATCTCTTACGAGAATTATTTGATATTATGAACTCGCGTGTCGAGAGTGCATAAAATATGCATTAGGCACTTCGGAGTTTAAGCTCCACGGAAACCGATGCGAATTTGTAATGTGGAAGGGGGATGGAAGTGAAATCGTCTTGTCTCGCACCCCTCGTGTGCGGCACGTTCGTACCGCTGTTGCATCCCACATCCCGCATCCCCGCGTCCATTCGCGGGGATTTTTAAACGTTAACCCGTTTAATCGGATCGGAGATAATCGCACAGTTTAAGTACAATCGGTCGCATTTGCCTATCGCATCTACGATCGTTTACTTGCATGGGACGCAAGCTCGGCGTCTCTCGCTTGGAAATTTCTCGTACGATTTCCCTCGTTTTATCAACGACACGTGGCCCGCGGGCCATGCGATGCGCTTCTTTTTCGAGAGCCGAAGCAAGAGGGACGAACTATTATTCGCCGCACAATACGGCCGACGAGATTTTCACTCGTTATCGGTAACGAGCTACCTTCGGTCCGCCGACATCGAGGGAAATCGCTGGCGCGCCTCTTCCTCGACGTCTTTTATCAGAGCTACTTTCGAGAGTTTCTCGAAGTTTGCTCGTAGAGTCGGCGGCCAAAGTGCGGAATCAGAGGGTTTCGGGTTTTCGCAACGTTTCGCAGCAGCGAAAAGTGGTTATTACTTAAGCTCATTTAGGCAAGTTGGTTTCCGATGCAATATTGCTGTAATACAGTTTCCACATTTTTTTCCAAAGCATACTCTTGTCCAGTATTTGTCGTTGTATATACATAAAAGTACTTAGATGGAAAATGGCTTTATCTACATTGTTAGAATGTATATATCATCTTTATATTTATTTTAGATAAAAGAAGTGTTATCTTTTTCAAATTTACAAAGTTAATGAACAACAATAAATACAAAGTATTGTCGTCTCTTAGCTTCAATGCCCAAATTGCTATTTATCCTAACTGGAGAATTTGTAGAAGTGATAACAAGATTGAATATAGATCAGAAAATAGTGGCACTATGTAAGAATTGCCCCAAAATTAAAGTCCGAAAACTTTTACAGGGAATATTGTGTATATTCCTCCTATATTTTTCTTTAATTTTTATTTGCGTATTGATTCAAATTACAAGAATATTATTTTGTCAGATTTATTTGAAAAACTCTTACTAGATTTATAAATAAAAATATGAAATTTACATTTTCCTAAATTGTTTTGCTTAACAGCGATATTAAAAATATGTAGATAAAATGATATAGGATTTTATCTTGTACATAAATTTAAAATAAAATAATCTTTATCTTTATTAAGATTGTTTTAAATGTAATTTATCTTATCTTTATCTAGATAATTTTAAGTTATTTCAGCGCAATACTGCTCTTGTCTTTAAATAATAATTAAATTATATTTGACAAGAAACGTTTTTTTTTTATTTGAATCAATACTCAAATAAAAATCAAAGTTGACAACTATAGAGAAAATATATGTATAACTCACATTATAATAACAGACATAAAGTTCCCAATAAAAGTTTTCGAACCACTTATAATTTTGGAGTAATTCTTACATTGTGTTACTATTTACTGAAATATACCATCTGTTGTATAATCACTTTAAAAAATTCTCATGCAAACGTACATTTATAAAATGCGAATGTCGAGGTATGTAAATAGGAAGCAACGACGTAATGCAGCGACATGATGATACATACATTTGATATTCTTATGAATTACTCTTACACAGAGTAGCAAAGGATGTCGGACATTAGATACATCGATACAGATACTCTTACGGCGAGTAGTTGTGAGTGTATACTTGTACACAGACACGCGCGTGTACGAACACGGAAGAAAATGGAAGAGACACACGAGTTTGTAGCAAGCAGGAGCACCGGAAATTCGTATCTATCCTCCGGGGTAACCCGAGAAACCCAAGGACCAACATCCCATGGTCCACCTTTTTCTCTCTCTCTCTCTCTCTCTTTCTCGAGTAAATTCTATCTTCCTTGCGTCTCCTGTCGGTGCATCTTCCGCCCCATTCTTCCGAGTTTCTTTTTTTTATTCACTCCTCTCCATTAACGTCTTTTCTTTTCCGCGCTCACAAAACTTTCTCATTATCTCAGCGAAAATGCGCGAGTCTCTTTCTCGGACTGAGTACGATTCAATTGGTTTTTTTTTTGTTTCGAATAAGAAAGCGATCTCGGATATTGACTGGATAGACTAGCGAATCCTATTTACGCAGCATTGTCTGGTTATTTTTAATTCCCGTTATACATTTCGAGTCTGATCTTATTTTTTTACTTTTAATTACACATCTTTCTTTTGCTTGTTGGTCTGTGAAATATTGAGTGGAAATGCTCCATATAGTTTCAAATAATATTTAATATTAATCATTGAAAAATTACAAAAAATTACAGATGGCATGATATCTTACAAATCACATGTATATTACCATCGTGAAATAGAATTTTTCTGAATAAACATAAATCTACACGTTTTACTTTCATGTACGATAGTGGCGCAGAGAGTTGTGCATTTGCTTTCCGTGCCGAAGGTCCAGGATCAAATACGACCAGAAACACCGGATTTTATTTGATCGCTACCTCTCGGAAGGCAATGGCAAGCCACTGAGAGTATCTTGCCATGAGAGAGAACCCCTCTAAATAGGTCGTTTGGAAGCGGCATTAAAACTGAGTAGGTCCCGTATATCTGTAAATTGTAAAAAGCCCACGCCACAATACGCTAAAGAATTATCATGCTTCTGAGACGATGCGGTCACAATGATATGTATTATAATATGGCAAAACTGAAGAAAGGTTGACGTTTAGATCTTTTGTAATATTTTTGAATTTATCAAATATAGACTAAATACATGGAATTATAAACCAACAAGTATTTCATTTCATTATTATAAGTATTAGTGTTATTTTTTTATGTCTTTGATTAAAAAACTGATTTAGGAAGTTATTTGTGCTAAAAATAAAATTAAAAGAGGATAGTTATTATTAAAAAGAAGTCATAGTGGAATCTCGAGTGTGATAATAAAAATTATAATTCTGTTAGGATTAAAAAAACTTTGAAGTTTCTCGTGTAACAACGTTGCGTTTATAAATAGGACGCATAAAATAAAAAGAATTGTGACTTTTTCCTTATACTGCAGAATGATCTTCTGGACAATTATTGAAAATGTCTATGAACAAAAAAATGAGTTATGCATTTTAATCACGATAGATCGTAGTTAGTTTTACCATATTACATATCATTGCGATTACTTCTTGTTAAAAGCATGATTTCGATTGGGATATGTTTGATTGAGATTCGATTGGAAACGTTGACATTTTAGACAGAACGATTCTTGGGGAAGCTTTGTAAATATTACATACAAAATGCTAAAATAATAGCTTCAATTTATAAATTTATAATTAGACACTCAGATTATTTATATTATGTGTATGTCTCTATAGCCTAAGTAAATTATAAACTTTGTCTTTCGCTTCTTGACTTTCTTTTTATTTATTTTTCACACCGATCTAACATTTATCTTCGTTTTCCATCATTTTAATATTGACTGCATTTTCGTTTGAAATTTCCCTCCAAAGTTCGTGACATTTTAAATATTTTAACTACTGCCTGTCTCTTTTGACTTATACCTATTTCTACCAACGCAGATTAGCTTTAATTTCAGTTTAACTTACTCTTTATCTTTCTTTAGTTCTAAAAATTGGAAAAGGATAAACAGTAAGTTGAACAGTAAGTAAGATTAAAGTTAATCTGCTTTGGTAGAAATAGGCGTTAATCATTTTACATTTCTCTTTTCACATTATATAATTTTCACAAATCTTTACCTTAATATAGAATAATAGATTATATCTATTAAGATATTAAAAAACGAGATATAAATGAAAAATATGATATAATCATCGAGAAATAGGAGTGTTATATTAATAACATTTATCACTTTCGACTTATTGAATAAATTTACATAAATTAACGTGGAAAAAATTATATAATATACGATTGATTAACATAATTGAATATAACATAAATTTGATTAATTTAACTTTCTTATTCCTAATTATGGATTATAAATAATTGATCTTTTTTATATTACTGTCACAACATTATTCATTGTATCGACTTGTTTCAATTTTAATTTAATGGCGACTTTTGTACATAGATTACATGCTTTTCCGACCTATTGTTACATGCCTCAACTTGCACTTATTGATGTAATTTGTTTGAATTTATGTATCATTTGAAGACGTAGATTTACAGTGTATTAAATATGCAATTGCATTAAGTTGACATCCTAAATTTTACTCATTTTATTAGTTTACTCTTTTATTTATTTGTTATAATATTTTTTTATATGAACCATCTTGATACATTTGCTACATAAATTGTCTATGAAGCAAAAGGTACTCCAATTATTTTGTTGTTAATTGTATGTTTGCTAATTTTTAATTTCTTTAATATCTCGTGTACGTTGCTTTTTTATTATGCCAGATAGCCAGAATCATTTCGCTTTCGCTGAATATGACTCAACGTGACATTGGCGCTCGATTAATAAGATCGGTTAATAGAATGGCTTGCTTAATAGAATTGTCGGTGAAAGCACGGACGGATGCAACGCGTTGTAGCAAATCGGACACGACGGACGTTCCTTTGAAGTTTAATTCCCAGTGTAATTAGAGTCACGCCCGGCCATACAAAGTCGACCGTGCGCGTCGTTACGACGACATTGTTCTCGCCGGCTGTAAATTCGTGTCTCGCGGTACCACGGCTAACGATTATACGATGGGATTCAAGTTATTCGTTGAATTTTCGACGCAGCGTTTTTCGCTGCTCGTCAACGTGACAAAGGGGACCGAGATATGCGAGAACGAGAACGGGGACGAGGCGGCATTTCTACTACCGGCTTTCGCGAATTGCATCGCGAAAGTTTTCACGAGAACTTTTGTTTCATTCGGAAACAGAATCCGATTATTTCGTTTTTTGAACCCGGCGTCAAGGATTTTTGCCGCAGCATAACAAAACGCTTTGATATCTCGAATCCGTACACGCCATTAACGAACCTGCATTGTTTCAAGACTGATATTAATAATGCTAATTGAAACAGCTTTCTGACATCTGACAACGCGGCCCGCAGATTTTCGCACGAGTTCTCTTCTCTATTTTCCTTGCGTACGAAAATTATACTAGCTAGTTTGGCGCATATATTTTCCGCTTGTAACTGCTTTGTGAAATATTGCGGAGCGGAAATGGCTGCGGGCGTAACATATACACAATTTACAAGTCTACCGTTCGCAACTTCGCGATTACAGATAAATTAAAATGATAATAAAAACAAATTATGAACAAAATTTACCTGATGCCCATTGCAACTCAATCTTTTTTTTTTCGCTATTAGATTAAGGAACGTTATAGACTGTGCAATCTTATCATAACAAAGATCCTAGATGTTGATAATCTTGCTGAATCATATTTTTTTTATAAAATTAATTAACAAATACAACGTATAATTCTAGCTCTACCTGTGCATGCGCAGTGTCGAATATATTTAAAAAGGTAAAAAAAGAACGATATTTAGATGTTAATGTAAAAATATAATTATAACATAAAGTTAATTAACAAATATTAGTAAAAGTTAATTAACAAATATTTACAGGGAAAATTATACTTATATTTATAATTTAATCTATTGGTGCACTGAAAAAGAAGTTTGGTTATAATTACCAAATGTATAGTAAAATAGTATCAATGAAATATTTTATCAATATAACCAAAAATAATTTTATTTTACTAAATGTTTAGTAACTTATACCAGATTTGATAATACTTACTAAATATTTAATATAAATAAAATTATTTTTGGTTATATTGATAAAATATTTCATTGATACTATTTCACTATACATTTGGTAGTTATAATCAGACTTTTTTTTCAGTGTGTAACTTTCTTAATGATCTTATATTGAATATTTGAGTGATTTGAGAAGTATCCGGTTTACACGGACTTAACTTACCCATCTATCAGTGGCACGTCCCTTAGAATTCTGCGAGCTGCCGCGAGGCGATCTCCTGCGTGGGCCGCGAGCAAGATCCTCGTCAGTAACTGACCAAGGACCATCACGCCCACCACCATCCTCATCCTCCTCCTCGCTGGACCCGCAGCGCGTCCTTACTAATGTCCTCATGCCATCACCGTTAACCCACCGGCTCACCCGCAGCACTTCCTTCGACCGGGTTGCAGGATGGTCAGGATGTAACAGGATCGTGGCTCCTCCGTCTCGAATTGCGTGCCTCTAGTTAACTTCCCCGAAAGGATTGTTTAGCGCGATCATATTCTTAATCGATAATTTTAAGACGCATTCCTCGACTCAGATTGATTTCTTAATTTCTCGAAACTTTCTCGAAGTTAGACTCTCTCTCTCTCTCTCTCTCTCTCTCTCTCTCTCTCTCTCTTTCTCTCTCAAACTCGGAGACTATTCCGTAAGATCTTAATCGTTCTATGGTATTCGGGAGGGATCTGGCAATGTTTTTCACCGATAAGATCAGTCGGGACCACGCACTCGATTTTATCACCGTACACGTGGAAACACTTCTTCTCCTCTCTTACTAGGATAACAGAGTTCAGGGATCAGTGCTCGCTTTCCTCTTCAACCGGCTCTTCTTATCTTCGGCGCATTCGTCTTCACACATCCTCGAGCCCACCCCAATTTCTCACATCCAGCGGGCTCGAAGGTTCACTTTTTCCACTGTCGCGATATCTACTTCGGGCCCTCCCTGCCTTCGTTCTATCCAACCTTTTAGATTAACCTTCCGGTCTCATTGCCATACACTCCGTCCGACGCAGCTGCTCCACTCGCGCGCGCTTCTTATTCCTTTCGTCTTCCGGCTTCTTGTCCTTCGAGTGAAATGCTCTCTTTGTCCGGCTGTGTGTGCCACTTGTCCCACCACTTAATATCTCCGCGCCGCAAAGCCAACCGTTCTTAATGCGGTCGCTGGTCTTTGAGCACAGCGTCCCAACGCGTTTTAACCGATTCATTCAACTCCTGCCGTCTAGTTTGAAATTCTTTCGTCCACTTTCGAGAATTAATCTTCCGAAACGTTCAGCTGTTGAAGCGCGCCGTTTGTCCCCGCTGTGCTGCTCGCTCGAATGTCTGCAGGTTAATTTTTCTTGCCGGCATTCACCTTGGATCGATTGAGAAATCAATTACTCGACGAGCACCTCGATCAAGCTATTCTTAATCGCTCGCAAAATGTACTTCTTTTCTCACGTCGACCTCACCCGTTGCAAATTCTTCGGAGGCCAAGATGACTTTCGAAGCGGCGAGTCGCCTCGGGGATTTGCTTCGATAGTTTGATCAGGGAGACAGGGCTTTCAGAGGTTTCGCCCGGTTCCTTGCGCCGCCTTTCTATCCGCCCTTAAGGATTGAAGGCCCCCCCCCCTCCCCCTTACCGAGTAGCGCCCTTATCGACTTCTTCACCGACGCTCGAGAGATCTAAAGCCGGTCGGTAATCGAAGACACGTAGCCCACCTTCCACGATCCTCACCAGTGTAAAGTGCCGCTGGTTGAAACCACTTAAGTGAGGTTATCGATGTCGATGGTCTTTAATTTACGTCGGCACCAACCCTGGGCTCGTGCTCGACGCGCTTTGATCGAGCTATCCGCAACGGGTGTATTTAAGGAAATTGAATTCCAGTTAGTCGAAGCTCTGTTAATTAAGGCGGCATCTCGAATGTCGAATCTTCTCACGTCTTTCACCGTCTGGCTCTCGCGTTGGTACTCACGGTGCTCGTGCCACCTGCAGCTGGGAGTTTCACAGGATCGGTACCACCTCCTCGGGAGTGTCGTGCGCCACGGAGGATCCCACAAGCGGTTCGCTCGTTACGTCCCGAAGATTAATTAGAGCGGCGAGACGATGACGTCGTACTACCCGAGCGCGAAAACCTTTCCTTCTTTATTCCCGCGGTCGGGGATCAGTGTTCCGGCATGTTTTCTAATACGCGATCCATCTTCCGGTATCCTCGTGCGACGCAGAGGAGCTTCTCTCTCTCTCTCTCTCTCTCTCTCTCTCTCTCTGCCTTTCGGGGAAAAGCGGTCCTCTCGCCTCCTCGTTGTTACTAAATCACTTGCTTCGGCGACGGCGTTTCATAATCGCGCGGCTAATGTCACTGTCACACAACGTGGCCCGTAAATCCGTCGCGATTAATTCGGCACTCGATTAAGTTCCGCGATTAATTACGCGCACTTGAAACGCTCGGCAGCGGCGACGGCGGATGGCTCTCACGGTGCCGCGGCCAACGGCTTCGACGTCACTCGGAAATGGATCGCCTTGCTACTCGCGCGGTCCGGATATTTTCTAACTTCCGCTGACCTGTAAGAGGTAGATTTTTCCAACTCCTAGCTCGGCTCGCGAAGAATTATCGCGTGGAGGAATATCTTCGATGTTCGAATATATTCTGGGTCGGCGAATTCGCAGTTCACGCGGTAGTTGAATGCAAATTATCGCCAAGTTTTAAAATGCTCGTACGTATCCATTACGTCACTTTGAGAAATTACAAGCTCGATCGAACTGAATTTTAAAACTTGCTTGCCAACGTGGTCGCGCAACAGTCCGAATAAACCGAGAGCGGGTCAAAGGGGCGTAATTAAAAATTAACATTCGCATTAACAATTAGCTCTTGTAGCTGTATGTACACATACCGCTGTGCGCCGAGAGAAATTAATGCTATTCGCGGAGTCCCGGGCGCGCGGAGCGAGTGGAATTTTCGGTCTCCCTCTTGCAATAATATAATTATCTCCTCCATTAATGTCTTAATCTCGTCAAAATTAATAGATACCAGATTGGTTAGCATCGGATTACGGAAAGGCGATCAAGTCGGTGCGCACGGCATCAGGTATAATTGATGACTATAATCCGTTCGTCACTGTTGTTCCCGTGGGTATTACCATCGCAACGTTTCGAGTCATCGTAACATCGGGATGTCACGGCGATAATTCCCGGTAATCATCCCCAACCCGCGCCTTCTTTTCGATACGTAATCTCATTGTGCCCGTCACATCGGACGCTTAATCTTCTTAACACGGGCGCGGTTAGTAATTCGACAGCTTGTAGAAAGACCGGACCGGGGATGGTGGCGCGGGAACGACGGCTCGCTACGACGGGAACGCCGTTAACGTCGATTGCGACTAATGAGTTAGCTTGTTCATAATTATCGGCAGACACGCGGCCGCCCGCTCACGCCCGGTTACCGCCGTGATACACGGTATTTGTTTGCCCGCCGATGATTAATTAATGCTAACGGCATTAACGATCGTGTCTTTTCAGCTGCTGCCGCGTACGTTCGCGTATGTGCCCTTTAATACGACGGATCTCCGCGTTTACGCATTTCCGTTCGTTTAGCGACGTGGATCCTGAGATACCTGTTCGCTCGATGCGCGCATTTCGAAGCACGGAGGGGGATAACGATCGGCGCGAGAATTTATTCGACATACGAGCGCTCCCTGTATCAATCATACACGTGCTTGTTGATTAATTTAGTAACGCTTTTAATACGTAGAAAAAATATGGCAGGTACATGTGTAACACTGTGAAAAGTTTCGGAACAATTCTATATTTTATTTAAACGGAGCGGATATATTTATCTAGCATCTGCCATTGTTTGTCGAAACTATTGTCTACTCGAGCTTATAATGAAACAAAACTGATGTCACACAGAGACGTAACGAAATTTCGTTTTCCACGTCGCGAATGCACCGCGGTGATTCGAACTCCCTTCCCCCCCTTTTTTTTACCGTTTGAACATAACTTTTTCGGGCACGTTCGACGGCGTTAATTGACGCGAGAGAACTTCGTCGGGTGTGAGTTTAAAATTCGAAGACGCGCGCGCGAACGTCCATATTTTAGCGTGACGTGGACAAGTGACAAGTTAATTTAGCGACCGGCGAGATGTGCAGCTATCGCTGATAGCGGCAGACTTTTCCCGCAAATCGACACGCGGATGCGTCTGACAGCTGCGCTCCTCCGCAGACATTTCGATCGTTTCTTTCAACAACATGTCGAATCACCGCGAAGTTACTGGAAGTGCGTCCGACGAAACTCGGGTGTCCGCAAAGGCAAGTTGCACCTGCTGTCTCGCGCGAGAACTTGTCCCAAGTGAACTTTTCTGTCAAACACAAAACGGAAATCGCTGACTGTGATTATTGCCGTGTTCAGCTGACGTATGAACTTGCACTGAGAGAAAGGACTTTGATTTAACAAACGTCCAGTACCTGTAACAAATATTTGTACATATAGTGACAACGAAGTAATTTTGTTGTCACTATATCTACAAATTTTGTTAAATTAACAAAGTCTTTCCTCTCAGTATGGGTGAAATCGTTGTCATCTATTTGCACAGCAAAGGATTAAACTGTTTTCCATTTGCGGGAGTAATCGTATCACAATTTTCTCTTTTATATACGAACGCAACTCACATGCAAATATTCCAAAATTTTTTTTATTAGAATTTTTTTTTCTTACGCGCAACACGCGACGAAGGGTGCTCGATTTAAATAAACTAGACGCGAATCTCGCTCCGCGAGATCTTATCGCGGGCGTTTCTCTCTCCACCCGTCCGCACCTACAAAAATTCCGGCCGTCGTACCGCGGGTACGGTTCGCGTCTCATAAAAGTCACCCGCGCGCGCGGATGCAGGGCGCATATGTTCCGCTCATAAAAAAAAAGTCACAGAAGCGCTTTCCCGATATAAGATCCTCCACGCGACTCTCCTCGCGCGGCCGCCCGCGCCCGCGCGAAACTTTCCCCGAGCTTCTCGGTATAAGTTTCGTCCTTACGAGTGCGAGATTACGAGACCCTGTTTACGGGCGTGCGGGTGCTCCGGCGAGATCTCCGTTGCGCCCCCGGAATTTCGTACGTGATCCTACTTCGTTCTCTTCTCCGACGTGCAGTGGGGTAGGTCGGCGCAATCACG